>JASAMX010024919.1:0-67124 GCA_030248175.1 Microlaimidae sp. YZB2_3
GTACGTACGAGACGGTGGTTTATTACTTTGCTCTGTTTAATTTTTTAAAAAATTATTGGTTTTTAACTGAACAGTTATTTTTAAAAAAAATTTTGGCATTTTTTTATGATTTTAAAGCCTTATGTAAGTGGTTACAAAGTTTATTCACACTTTTATTCTATTTAATTAATCTATCTTTCCAATTTTAAAATCACTCTGCCATCTTGCTTTTTGGACAAAACAGCCTGCGAATGATCTGCAGGTTAACTGGTTTTTTGAAATAACTCTTATAACTTACCAATTACCATCATGGTGAAAAAAGAAGAATTAACCAATTACCATCATGGTGAAAAAAGAAGAATCAGAGAAGGAAAACGAAAGGCTTCAACAAAGAGTTGATCAGTTAGAATCGGAAAAAATCGTTTGGCAAAACGAGAAAAAAGATCTTTTTGCAAGAGTCGAGCAGTTGGAAGCCAATCAAAAATTTAATAAGGAGGTTATTGCGGAAATATGTGGCCAAGTTATCGAAAGGCTAATGCCCATGCTACAGAACCAGCTTGAAAAAATGGAAGCCATTCGAGATCATTCATCCGTTATGGTAGTATCTGGGCTAAAAGAATCGGTGAGCTTAGACGAGGAGAAAAAAGAGACATTGAGTCACTGATTTGAAACTCTTCTGAAAGTGAAGAAAAAGTTGTGATTTGTGATTCATTTTCGAATAGAGGAAAATAAAACCTAAATTCCCGAGATTGTTAAAGGTAAGGGTAGCTTCTAAAAGAATTCGTAACAATATCGTTCGATCCGGCGGTAACTACTAAAGGAGAAATACAATGGCGTGTACGTACTTCACATTATTTCAAGCGTGTAATGAAACACCTGAGAGAAGAGATGAGTTAGCCAAACTATTTAGAGCACGTTAATTTTCTGAAAAACGAGTTATAAAACTTCTTTGGGTTCGGCCCACATAAAAACAATCACAAACATCACAATTTAAAGGATACACTACATTGTTACTGGCCGAAATTTTCTTTTTTGGTACGGTATGCACGACTCATTTTGGTAAAACAAAAGCGAACGGATGGATTTAGTAAAACGATAAAATGTTTGAAAACCCACATTGTTAAGAATACGCTTTAAAACGTAAAAAGTTTTACCAAAAAACGGAAGAATAATAGAAGGTAAAGCGGTTTTAGGAATAGGAGGTGAGGCACAGCCCGATTTAAGACGCAATATATCAAAAAATTTGGCAACTAATTGTTTAGAAGAGCCATGTTTATTTACAAAAATGTGAAACAAAAAATCAAACTCATCTTTAAGACAAATTGAGTTAGTGCAGTATCGTAGGCTCAAAGTTTTAGAGTGTTAAAAGTGCCGGATACATATTGTTTTGGAATGAAAGAGTATTTTGAAATGTACCGTTTACAATGTGTAGGCTTACGATAAACTTGTACATCAATTTTACTTCCTGATTGTTTAATAAGACAGTCTAAAAATGACAAAGAATTAGCGATCTCAAACTCTACTGTAAAACGAATTTTTGTTAATTTTAAGAAATCGTGAAACTCCTCTAAAAAATGCCAAAATTTTTTTTAAAAATAACTGTTCAGTCAAAAACCAATAATTTTTTAAAAAATTAAACAGAGCAAAGTAATAAACCACCGTCTCGTACGTACTTCACATTATTTCTAGCGTGTAATGAAACACCTGAGAGAAGAGATGAGTTAGCCAAACTATTTAGAGCACGTTAATTTTCTGAAAAACGAGTTATAAAACTTCTTTGGGTTCGGCCCACATAAAAACAATCACAAACATCACAATTTAAAGGATACACTACATTGTTACTGGCCAAATTTTCGGACGGTATGCACGACTCATTTTGGTAAAACAAAAGCGAACGGATGGATTTAGTAAAACGATAAAATGTTTGAAAACCCACATTGTTAAGAATACGCTTTAAAACGTAAGAAGTTTTACCAAAAAACGGAAGAATAATAGAAGGTAAAGCGGTTTTAGGAATAGGAGGTGAGGCACAGCCCGATTTAAGACGCAATATATCAAAAAATTTGGCAACTAATTGTTTAGAAAAACCATGTTTATTTACAAAAATGTGAAACAAAAAATCAAACTCATCTTTAAGACAAATTGAGTTAGTGCAGTATCGTAGGGTCAAAGTTTTAGAGTGTTAAAAGTGCCGGATACATATTGTTTTGGAATGAAAGAGTATTTTGAAATGTACCGTTTAGAATGTGTAGGCTTACGATAAACTTGTACATCAATTTTACTTCCTGATTGTTTAATAAGACAGTGTAAAAATGACAAAGAATTAGCGATCTCAAACTCTACTGTAAAACGAATTTTTGTTAATTTTAAGAAATCGTGAAACTCCTCTAAAAAAGCATTTAACATAGAACTACAATTTGAATAAGACACCCTATATTCAAACAAAAAAAACATCATCAATGTATCTACGATAAAAAATTGGCTTAATAAAACAAGAACAAAAATTTTTAAGAAATTGAGTTTCTAAAATACCTAAATATAAGTCACTAATAGAAACCGAAATTGAACTACCCATAGGCACGCCATAATTTTGAAACAATAAATTATTATTAAACTTTTAAAAACTACTTTTTAAAACGCACTGAAATAATTGAACAATCGTTGAAACACTAGCGGAATTAAAAAATGAAACATTTAAATGCGCCTTCACTTGAGATGTCTAAACTTGTTCCTGGGCGCTGTTTCAAAGTCCCACATGCCTTGGAGCCTTTCGGAAGCCAAGAAAGAAAGCAGCGGAAAGAAAAACCAAATGCAACGCTCCCGGCGCTCACCCTTTCTTGCAAACCCCACCCCCCTGGTGTTTATATGCCTTTACTTGAGACCTACGCTTTACTACCGATTTTATTTTATCTGTTTATTTCATTTTATATTATCTATTTGCAGCTTTGGATAATTTTATTAAATATTATACTTTAATACTACGCGTTCTATTGGTCATTTCCTTGTTTTTACATTGTTAATATTTTAGACCCTGACGATGATTTGTGTATAATCGAAACGTTAAAATAAAGAATTTTATTTTTTGCCTACAAACCATGTCTCAAAGAAACTATAATTAAAATTACGACTCACAAGGTAACCCTAAAAGATTTCTTGAATAAGAAGAATAAAATTTTATCCGTGTATGGTTTATAATATTATACACAGTATAATGTTGATATAAATTTTAACCAGTTTTTTCATATCATAATTCTAGTTATGAGTTAAGTGCTGATGTGTATAAGTTAAAACTTACTGAGAAAAATATTCATAACGTACGGAAAAACTTTTTCATACAGCGAGTAGTGACAGTATGGAATTCTCTTAATAATAAAATTGTTTTTAGTAATAACTTAGCTATAGGCAAATAAAATCTAGTTGACCGCGATATTTGCAGTATTCAATCGACTATTTAACAAGAAAAACATTCAAAAATTTTCACTGAAGCGGATTAATAACAAGGATTAAAAACTGTATTTTAATAATTATTTATCGAATTATTTAATGTGTAACCTAAATGCTAACTTTTTAAGGGCTAAAGTTGGTTAATTTGTGTATATTTTGTGAAAAGGTGGAACTAAAAAAAATTTTGCTTTCTTATTTGTTTTTATTACCATATTTATTTATTTGTTCATTACCGCACAGTTTGAATTGGCCCCCTCATGTCTGAATTTTAATTTCCAGCGCCAGCTAGATATAATTCAACCATAATTTTAAATTTATGTTGGATAAATGTGATGACTTAAATAAGTTCTGTATTGTTTATTTGGCGGTATGTCTAGTGTATTTATAGACACCTTGCACTGAAACGCAGTTTATACATGAAGTATGCAATATACATAAATGTCACCATAATGGATAATTACCGTACTCCTACTTATCTTTTATAGTATGCAGATCAACCGATCGAAATTTCGCGCGCTTTCTATCGCCTCATCTGCATACTACGAAAGAGGGAGGGGAATAATAAGGAGATATGGAAATTTCTCGCGCTTTCTATCGGTTGATCTGCATACAACGAAAAGATAAGTAGGAGTACGGTAATTATCCATTATGGTGACACTTATGTGTATTGCATACTTCATGTATAAACTGCGTTTCAGTGCAAGGTGCCTATATACCTTTATTCGCCTTTTTGTCGTTCTAGTATTCTTTGACAAATAAATACTTATCTATCTAATGCTACTGCATAAGGTAATAGGCGGAGAGCATCACGAAAAAATATACAAGTGCGCAAGTAATAAGTAGCTAAACTTCAAGAACGAAGAAAAAAGTTAATAAACTTTTTTTAAATTGAAACTTATGGTTAAAGTTATCGTGACGGATCTAAAAAAAATGCAAATTATTGGGGATTTCATTTCGTCGTTACTACGGCAAAATGGGCCACTGTCATTATAAAATACACGTGACTGTGACTCATTCTGTGGTTAATTTGGTCCAGTTTTAAATTTAAAAGGAGTCACAGGCTTACATATTTTATAAGAACTGTGGCTCATTTTGCTGTAGTAACGACAATTTGAACAATTGTAACATTAAGTGTGTGAGGCCTTTTAATATCAGCAGACATTAATATTTTCTGATCTAAAATAATATCTCCTTCTTACCACTCTAATAAGAAGTTAATAACGTCGTGAAATTTTTATCTCCTTCTTCTTTAAAAACGCGCAATTTAATTTTATTTTGAAGATAAATAACGCTGTATAAACTCAAGTTAATTGAAATTCGAACAAAATTCATTCAAAAATATCCCCAAATCTCAATGTTATTTTTCAAACTGATTCACTTAGAAAGTTGCGATATTTTAATCACAATCGACGGTGGATCATACGAAGCGCCGACTTAGGACTTCGCGGGCTTCATTATATTTTCAAAAAGCTTTTTACATGTCATCAAATGGAAATTTAACTTCTCAGACAATTTCCTATAATTATGACAGAATTTCATAGTTTTCTTTCCGTACGGCGTTTCGATGGCTTCGGAGGAATTAAACTGAGAAAAGCGAAAAATACTTTAATTAAAAAAATGTTCTCTCTTTCTTTGTACGTTACATTTTCGTTCGTTTCGCGAACTAGATGTCCTTGAAATTATTTGTAATACCGTGGAATAAAAGCTGAATAACTTATTAGTTTATATTTAGTTTTACACAGAAATTATGCATAAGTACGGGATTTATCTAATCGTAATTAAAAATTCAGAGCCGCCAAAAAGTTTTGGGAGCGCGGCAACAATTGTAACTTGAAGCCCAAAATAGAAGTTTGGTTTGTTATTATAATATAATACTGTCTCAAAAAAAATTCTTTCTTACACATCGTTATTAACTGAGATATTTGCTGCAAAGTAGTTTTTATAGTGATTATTTTTGACTACTATCTAACTAACTCCTTAATAAAAATCAAGTGCTCAATTTAATAAAATTTTTTCTTCTAAAATTGCCTAAATTGATGCGTGAAAACAGCCATTCTTCAGAGTACCTAAAAAGACGTTTCGATTCTAAACTCAATAAACCGCTTAACGTAGCTTGAACACTATGCACTTATAGCTAGAAAGCTTATGATTTGTGCACATTTTTGAAATAATTTAAATTCTATGTTAGTAAATTTTAGATTTTTTAAATTTTTTTTTCAACACATGCAGAAATATGCGGGCAAAAACTGTGATATTAGTCCAATAACCGTAATATACCTGGGAATTTTTTAATATGCTAATTATTTGATTGATAGAAACGATCAGACGAATAATTGGAATACCACGAAAGATATGCAGATTTTGCGTTGGTTTCCGCATAGTGAATTGTGTAATATTTAGGCCAAACTTCCTGAACATTATGATTGTACAAATTCACCAAAAATTACGTCGGAGTGACGCATTGATAATTTAATCTAATAATTAGCAAAAAAAATCCATCCTTGAATCGCGCAAAAAGCCAGAAAGTGCGTTTTCCTGACTCCTGCTAATTTCTTGCTTTTTTCTCCTGGATATAGGTAAATTAAAACTAACTGATCTCGATAACTCGCACGAATGAATCAAATTTTAACAAAAAAACAAATTTTAACAAAAGTTTAAGAGCAAAAACGATGAAATATTAATTATTAAATACCTTATTTGAAAAATTTATTTATATAAAATTAACAATTTATAACAGAAAAGTTTGTTTTCACTGGCTTAAATTAACTGATTTTTTCAGTGTTTTGTGAAAAGCCAAGATTTAAAAAATTTTGGATATCAATTTACTTTTAGAAAAATTGACATAACCGCACAATTTTTTTTGGTTCTTCCATGTTCCTATACATAAGTTTACGAAGTTAGCCACATGTAATTTACACATAATCTCGCGTAAGGCGCAATTTGCATACATTGTGTTTTGATTTACATACACCTTGTGGATTTTTTTTTGTTGAATGCTCTTTGCCGACGGTGTAAGTAAATTAAAACAAGCTGTATGCAAATTACTTTTTAGGTGAGATTTATCGATTGGCCACGGAAAGTACGTTCGCAATGGTTGCGGTTTTAGCGTTCACTCATCTATTCGCGTTGTTCTTTGTTGGATATTTTTCTAATTTTTCACCTTTAAAATTGACGGACTGATATCGAAAAAAGTATTTTTATTTAGAAAATTTCGAATGATAAACTTTTTGAAAATTTTTTCGTTTAAAAATAAAAACTGAAATTGTTTAGACTGAGAGTGTCAGTGTTCCTGTAAGGTGTTAGCGGCACCGCTGAATGATGAAACAAATCAACGTGTGGAAAAAAAATTTAAAATAAAAGAATTATTATTTGTACCTGCCTATATATTATATTTAAAACGTCTATATTGCTTAAAAATACCAGCAGGAAGCTTGATACGGATGAAATTTTAGCCTGTGTGTTTTTTCAATATCGCTAGTTTATTTCACGTGTTTACATGTTTAGCTTAGTATGATAATCTGAAAGCACAATTATTATTCATAACAGTTTGGTTTCTTTGATTGACGTTTTATTTGTTTATTTTTTTATTTATTTTTTTTATTTCTTTTTTATTAAATTTAATTTTTTTTTATTTCAATTTACCAAATTACTAATTTTAATTAAATTAAATAAGAATTAGAGTCCATTATTTATTACTGCGACTTTCATATTTCCCCTTAAAAACTCATAAAAAATTCGTTTGCAAGCGCCCCGTGGAATGTCGTTGTATGCAAATTCCATTGCCGAACCGCTGTTCATTTTTTATTTAAAAAGTGCTTTATTCGTCTCAACATGTTTTAACGGGTAAAATGTGCTCAGTGCGCGGGCGATGAGGATGAAAAACCGTATGAAAAGCTGGAAGAATAATCCTCCGGATTAAGGAAACCGTGTTTCAACTGGCCGAGAAAGGAAAAGCTGGAGATTCCTTCCTTCTTCTCGCTGATTTGAATTATCATAAAAAACTAACGAGATCCACCACGTTGATATGGATTTACCCCACGTTTTTACCCTATATAAGCTCTTCGCGTTTATTATACTGTATTTTTTTAAAACGTTTTTTGAACAAATTTTAGTGTATCATTGCTGTGTAAGAAAAAATTTAACATGTTTAGCTCTTATGGAAATTACAATAGCACCGGTTATTATAAATTGTTTTATTTATTTAAATTAAAAAATAATTTGGGCTTAGATGTTATGTTTTAAGTTTTTTGAAAAAAAAAATACATTCTAATCCTAACACGGGTCCTATTTTTATAGAACAGTTATCAACTCCTTCTCATGGTAATTTTTTTTGTAAAATTTTTTTTATAATGTTCGGTTTTAATAACTTTTTTAATATAAAAACAAAAATCACAAAAAAACCAACAAACAAACAAAAAACAAAATAAACGAAAGTCCCAATAGTGATTTTATATTTAAGAAATCAAAATATTCTTATTATTATTTGTATGGAAATTTTATTAATTATGCCTTCAAAAAACAAGGAAATAAAAAAATCGCAGAAAACCACTCTACCGTTCACTAAAATCTAAACAAAATGATATTTTGGATTTTTTTTTTAAAATATAACCTCAGTCATGATTGCTTTTCGGGGTCAAAGTTTAATTGCAAAGTGTTTTTGCAGTATAAAAATGTTATTTTTGATGAGTAAACTCTTGCGGGTTTTTATTTAAATTTAATGTTCAGGCTAGCGGTTGGAAAACGAAGTATTGAAACTAAAATTTTCTAGTAGTGTCTTTTAAATCTTTTTGAGACTCCTACCTTAGATGATTTAGGGTCGCTGGAGCCGAAAGAACCCGGAGCGGAGTACTTTTAGACACTATTTCTAAACCCAAAAATGCGTGTATCCTAAGCAAGCCGCAGCAAAAATTTTAAAATCAAGCTAAAAACAACATAAAAGAATAAATTTCAACCTTGAACAGGAGAAAAAATTTTTAGGTTATAAGTTTCTTCGGTTTTATTCACCTTGTAGCCCTAAGATTATTATGGTAAAAGACTGATTTTAAGAAGAAGTGAGTCTTTTCTAAACGTAAATAAGTGTAAATATTGGTATAAAAAATTGCTGCAAATATTGGCTATAGTTTTAAAAATCTTTTTTTTTTCAAAAAACCAAACAAAACCAGTGGTATATTGTATTTTAATATTCAGACAAAATAAATTTTGAACCAGTCAGTCACATAAAATTACATTTGAAAAAACGATACTTACAGTATTTTTGACAGCCGCAAAATCATATTTTTTAGGTTAAAGAAAAACTTAAAAGTTTATAAGAAACCATGACCTAGTTTTTTTTCACAAAAATACTTTTAAAATTTTACCCAATATTAAATTTTACTAATGTTGTGTTATATATAACTTATTGATTAGGGTTTAACAATTTTTACTATGGGTTCCAAGTTTCCCAGAGACATAACTAGTATATTCACTTAAAACATTCGTGTTGGCATTCTCTTATAATACCAAAACAAGTCAATAATTTGATTCGTTTTACTGATATATGTACGATTATTTAAATGCTTATATCTTTGTATACTTTTTTATTTAATATTTAAACAGTATTATAATAGTTGACCTCGGGCAAAAAAACTAAAAGCTAACTTGAGATTGTTCGACTTGAAAATTTTAAACATATTCTTAAAAGCCGCATAAAACGATTTGTTTAATTTTGATGCAGCTGCTTCAAAATTAATGTTAATATATTTTAAATAGGTAATTATCAAACATTTTCTATTCTTATTTCAGCGAAAATTTTTGTAATAAAAAGTTACAGAAATTCCCTTATTGAAATGCAAATACCGAAATGGTTCTCACGATTTCGATAGCAGTGTGCTTTTTAATAGTATTGAAAATAACATAAATAAATAATAGTACATATTTACTTATATGATAATTTATCCTTATCTAACAATCGTCCAAAAGGGAAAAATGATTTTAGTCTTTTTTAATGTGGATAGCAGATGGCGTTGGACCGGTTGCCGCGTAGCCAAAAACCAATCCGTGAATCTCACGCAAGAAATAATTTTCATACAACGTATTTTAATTTGCATACACGGTCTGGATTATTGAGTTCAGCGGTCTTTGCCGACGGTTTATGCAAATTAAAACACGCTGCGTGCAAACTATTTCTTACGGGAGATTCATCGATTACAGTCGCCCTTTAGCGCCGCCCGCCGACTTTAAAAATTCAGTCATTGATTTAGAGTCGATGGAGCCGAAGGAACTGGGAGCCAACAATAAAGAACTTAGAATCGAAAATATTGCTAAAACGTTTATCTAAACCTAAGTGAAGCCAAAATCTAAACCCAAACCGATTTTTTATTAAAGGGTTTAAGTTCGCAATACTCGTGGTTCAAAGTTCCCGAAATTTTCCGATGACTTTAAGTCCCCTGCTTGGCTTGTGGCTCTAAAAATCCCATTTCTAGTCTATGCT
This sequence comes from Microlaimidae sp. YZB2_3, assembly GCA_030248175.1. Taxonomy (NCBI): domain Eukaryota; kingdom Metazoa; phylum Nematoda; class Chromadorea; order Desmodorida; family Microlaimidae; species Microlaimidae sp. YZB2_3. The sequence goes on from JASAMX010024919.1 coordinate 9,893, forward strand.
GTCATTCGTGCCAGCTCTCAGGTGTTTTTTTTCCAAAGTTTGAATAGAATATTCTGATTTTTTAATAGAACATAAAACGCTTAAAAATATTTAACATTGGTAGCAATAGGGGCAAATTTCATTTTTAAAATGTTTAATTTAATTCTTAAAACATGACTTCTTGACTTTTTTCAAACATTAACTATTACTTATTAGTTGTTTTATTTTCTGTGGGACAAAGAGTTTAAATCAATTTTTTTAAAATTATTAAACCTTAAAAATAAAAAAATTACAATAACATCCAAGTTCTAATAAATTGCTCATCGTTTTTATCAAGTTTTTTATTCCCATTAACAAGATAAATGGAACAAGAATGCAGGTCTGATAGATCTTCATAAAAATTAAGCAAAAAATAATTCTTATCGCTTTTGTGTTAATTATGTTAAGCATATATCTCACTTTGCTAATATATATGGAGTATTTTTAAAAATCTAATCCAAACAATTCTTTCACTTATAGTAAGTTAACATATTTATCATTCAGTTTTTTCCGAAGAACATAATATTATTATCATTAATCATAACATTAGAATAAAATAAATGCTAAAAATGATCACCGGTTTACAGAAGAAGAAGTGATTTGTTTGGTTGACAAGGATGCTTAGGAAGTTTTCCGTTGTTTTTTTTTCTATTTTTGATTTTTTTTAGCGGGTTATATTTTTATTGATTTTATGATTTTATTATACTTAAATAAGAAATACGTCTAGGAAGAAGCTGAACAAATCTGCATACCATGTTTTTTGGCAAAACTGCGTTCACAATCGCCTGGACGTTCGCTTTCGTTCACCACCTTCGCTTTTTTACTGTTTTTAGCCTATTGGAATTTTTCTCGCTGCAAATCCACGAAAGGCATTCCGTGCCATCGCTGCTCACTGTTAATTCTGCAACCCGATGGCCCCTATCGCCGTCGAGAAGCGAGTTTAACACACTGCAGCACTGACGTAGAACCCCTTCTACAGATTTGCAGCGGTTTTAGGACGAAAATATTCCAAAGGGTTAAGATAATTATTAGTCGTGTGAAATCGACCAGTGTCATGTAAGGAGTAATTTGCATACGATGTGGTTAAATTTGCACGACAATAGGTGGTCGATACGTATGATGTTCAGTTCAGTAACAGTACGTTCATTAGTTTTTGTGCAATTTCCCAAAAAAAATTAAGGTGATTCAACAAGTTACGAACGAACTTTCCATACCTCAATATCTTTTATCTCAATATCGCGAACAACGTTAAGTAATACAAAACGCTATTTATTTTCCTTTTTTTATTTTACACAAATCAATCATGCAGTAAATATTGTTCAAATGTAAGTGCCATTGTTCAAATTCTAACACGTCACAGATGTGCAAAAAAAATTAAATAGGTGAGACATTTTTTTATGTTTTCAATAAAATAAACACTTCGACCATATGTGTATTTCCACAAATTTATTCTTGATTTTCACTTTTCCTGATATAAACTCAGGTTAAATATTGTGACGATCTATAACTAGAGGCAAGATAAGATGATGATTTTTTTTCTAAGATCAGAAAAAAGTAACGATACCGGGATTCGAACCCGGGACTTCTTTTTCTTCAATTAAGGCCTGTTGTTCCCGTACCCTAGCGCGCTACCATTGACATACTATACCCGAATAGAATTTCCAGCAAGGTATCATTACAGCGTCTTTTAAACTCACCAGTGGTTAGTTAAAATCCTAACTTGAGGATAACAATCTTCTGCAGTGTAAGCATATAAATAAATCTGTATGAATACACCCGACAATATTCCACAACAAGATACAGACGTAATTGTGATACATCGTTACACCAGAACCATAATATTTTTTACATATATTGTGCATTTTTAACGTTTTCTGTGTTTTTTGTGAAGCGTTACATAAGTAAGTAACATTAGACATAGGATAATGAATAAAATGTTTGTTAAAATACTCAGGTAGTCAAAAGCTTAAGTGTTAATTTTTCGTTTCAATAGAACTATTTCGACATAAGGCGTTTTACATAGTAAAATTCCAATACACATTAGGCTGAAGGTTCGAATTAAAATAATATTAAAACATTAAAGGCAAAATATAAATTTGATTAGATTTGTAATAATGTAGTTATCAATGTTTAATTTTGTAAAAATGCAAACATAAAAAACAAAATTACGATCATAACCAAGCAGGAATATATAAGTAGGATTTTACTCAGGAGTCAGCAGATGATAAACAACCCTTGGTCTAGTGGTTTGAGGCGGTCGGCCTGAGATTCAGAGGTCGGGGCGTTTAAATTCCAATGAAGTATTTTTTTCACTTTTTGTATTGGGAATTTAAACTTATCAAAATTTTATTTCGGGAGATCGAATCCCGATGAAAGCCTCTTTTTCACTTTTTGTACCGAGAAGTATAAATTGTAATTAGTTTTTTTCTTTTATTATAAATTTAAACTTATCAACATTTTTTTTGGGATATTCAATCCCAATAAACCTCTTTTTTCGCTTTTTTTACCGGGAAGTATAAACTAGAATTAGATAAAATAGCTGCATAATATTTACATGGTGTTTTGTTTCTTGAAAAATTATTTTTCGGAAGATTATTTACTTATAAAAATCTACAACAATAATGCAAAACAATATTTCTAGGGGCCTATTTGATAAAGACGTTTGTTAATTTTCATTTTACAAAAACCCGCCTATTTCTTGATTCTTCTTGTAGATTAAACGCTAGAGGATATACGACATGGCGAATATTATAACATTCAGCTAAGATGAAATAATTTGTGGCCAATTAGCGACAGCAGTGCGCGCAGATGCTCCCCCTGGATTACAAAATGATAAAACTTTTTCGTGTATTTTACAAAAAATAGGGGGAGATTTGTAAAATGAGAATTTACATACGTTTTTATGAAACAGAACCCCGGAAGATTTTTAATCAAAAAATCAACCATATTATTATATCAAAGGAAATTAATCAATAGACTCCAAGAAGCTTTTTACATTACAGCACTCTGATTTTAATTTTTTTGTGCCTATAGGAAAATGTTTACATCAAAAATCCATTATCATATGAATCACTAGCAGGTATATTTTTTTTCTTAATCTATAAATACCAATTAATAATCAATTAATTAATTTTTTTAAATATTGAAAAAGATCTGAATTTTTATTTTTAAATTCAATTTTTAAGTTTGAACAACATTTTGATAAGTTTCAAATTTCCGGTATTAATTAGTGAAAAAGAGATTTCATTGGGATTTGAACTCCCTACTTTGCAGTCTCAGGCCGACCACCTTAAACGACTATATAGTCGAATTATCTCTGTTTGGACGCTGAAAAATTGGAACGCAGACATGAGGGACGAATTAATTATCTACAGTAATGAGGTTTTTTTTTAAAAAAAAACAATAAAAAATCATAATTTTTTTTTAATTCCACCTTTCACAAATATACAAAAATTAAACCAATTTCATCCTTAAATTCCGTAATTTACAAATTAATCATTTAAATAAATAATTATTAAAATCATTTTTAATTTTTTGTTGCTTTAATCCACTTTATAAAAAAATTTTAAATGTTTTTATTGTTAAATAGTCGATTCAATACTACAAAATATCGCGGTTAGCTAGATTTTATTTTCCAAAAGACCATCGTATTATTCTACTAACTGCTCAATACAATCCTTCTTATATTTGAAACATCGGATTATAATCGTAATTTTATTCTTTAATTAATGTTCGAATTTTTACGAAAATGAAAACATTAATCATTCTATTACAAATCCAATACAAAATTATATTTTTACCTTTAATATTTACGCTTAACTTCTTAACACTGCAAAATTAATATAGTTTTTCATTTAAATTTTTTTAGTTTCAACTTTCACCTACTTGCATTCAAAATTTCTATACTCGTAAAACGCCTTATGTCGAAAATAGCTCATATCTGAAAAATAATCATTATTATAATAGTTCCAAATGTTTAATCATGACATAAAACATTGGTATTTTTTTAGATCAATAAACAAAATAACTACTAAATATTTTTTTAACAAAATCTATTTTAATGATTAATTTACTAAATCTATCCAATACATGAAACAAAAAATAGCCGCTCTTTTCAGGTGTTCAAACACCGGCGAAAGTAATAGTTTTTTCCAAAAAAAACAGTTTTTTCTTTTTAGTGAATTATTGCAAAAGTGAGGAAAAATTTTTGTAAGAGCTTTTAGAAAGATCTGTATTCTTTGAGATCATTATTAAAACTGACTCCCCTCCCAGCTGTATATCCTCATTTCCTTAATTTAAAGGCGTTTGTAGAAGGATAAACAAAAATATCGTCTTAATCCGACATAAGGGATCTCATTCATTTTAAACCACGCTGACTTTGACTCATAACGTCTATATTATTTATCTTCTAGAAGATAAAAAAGTTAACAATATACTATTTTTGTAACGATTCTCACTTTTTATGTCAAAGTACCGACGAAAAAAAGAATTTCGTGTGCTCATCTGCTCATATATAAAGTCGCTTGCACCTAGTTTTTAATGGTACACACTTTTTAGCCGAGTTCACGAAAGTTTAAAGCGAGCATATTTGAAATAGGTTAACGGATAGAAGTTTAGTCAGTATTCCTGATTATTTTACATTTCATTTGTAACACACGCTGTTACTTTTGGGTTCGGTGAGAAATTATAAAAACGTATTACAGGGTGACATTTGTTATTGTTTTTGTTTCGTCAGTTTTATCAATATATTTACTAGCTATACTCATTAATATAGATATAAACTAAATGATAGATATTTTTTTTTATAAAGGCATTACCTCAAAGGAAACTTTTCTTTACTTTAAAAAATTAGTTTCGCCGCTCTACATTGATCACTAAGTTAAATTTAATTTCTAGGTGGGGTAAATTTTCTCCATAAACTTCCAGAAGCGTTTTAATTAATAACTTAAGTAAATTGTATATTTTATTTTAGATTGTTTTCTTCAAGTGAAAATTTCCTTCGGTTAAGTATCTTATTTTCGCAAGAAGTTGAATATAAATATCTATACTTTGTAAAACAAATGTGTTATTTTTTATTTGATGTTTTTTTTTATTTTTTAACATTCTAAAATTTTATCATTAAACTTTACAAAAACACCATTTAAATCTTTTAGCTTCTTAAGTTTTTTAATTACACCTATACTTTGTCAAATAAACATTTTTTTAACTTTTTTATATTTATGAGATTAATTCATTTATATATGGCCACAAATATTTTTGTTTATTAGTAAACATTTAATTTACTCAAAAAAACATTTTAGTCATACATATATATCTTGCTTAGTTTAATATCTTGTTTTTTTATAGTAAGCAGATACATTTTTAGATCTAAAAATAAAAAATCTATTTAATATTGTTTGTTTATATTTAATTATCTATATATTTTCGATCCATAATTGTAAATTTAAAACCAAAAAATTAATGTGGCCTTTATATTTTAAACCTGGCTTATTTCATATTTTCATTATTTTCTATCCTAATTTTAAGGCATTGAACTAATATGTAGCTGTTAAAAAAAATAAATTCTTAAAAAGTTTAATTGGACCGACTTTTTCACTGTTTACTTCGAGTTAAAAATAGTTGCAAAGGTAATTCGTTGGCTATTTCGATAATACGTGAAATAGCATTTGAATATTTTGCAATTTAAAAAATAAATTTTTATCCATCAAATAAAATAATAAACCAGATAAAAAAATTTAACGCATATAATTTATTTAAGATATAAGTTTTATTGATTCTGAAGATACACTTTTAAATGATGCTTTTACAATATTAATGGGCATGTCAACGTAAAATTATTATTTAACCGTTTCTTTATTTATAAAGCTTGTTATTTGAATTATAATGTTTATTTATTTAAATCCAGATAAAATTAAATAAAGAATAAATAAAAACCAATCACATCATCGAATTGTGCCAATCTATGTCAACTGATAACAATCATATTATGATTTCCTCTCTTCATATTTGCTGGGCTCCGGCCTTTCGACTGCCGGTTATTCTGCGCCTGCATTTCATCCTTCCTATCTTTGCTGTTTTTTCTTTCTTGCTCGCCGCATATTTTGATATGCGTCCTATCTTGTATATGTATATGTTGTGTTTGCCTTTTCTAAGTATATTCGGTATTTTTTTAGTCCTTGTTTATTCAATATTATGATAAGTTTAGTTTTTTTTGGGTTTTGCTTTCTTATCAGTTTTATTGTGCATGGTGGGGTTTTAGCTTTTGATCCTTGTTTTTATTTTTTCCTCCCATAATATATTATTCTAATTGCAGTATAGTCTGACTCAATCTATCTTTTCGTTTTCAGCCATTTGTTTTTTTTGCTTATTGCCTAAGGCAGGTTCTCTTCATTTCGCTCTTTTCCATTTTCGAGTTTTTTTTCCATTTTATAAAATCGTTGCTTTCGTAAGTGATGAGATCATTGAAAAAACTCCGTACGATTTTATTCGTTTCGTTTTTCTATTATATATATTCCGAAATATCAATCTCTGGCGTTCTCTTCCCTCTGTTGTTTTTTATTCTTATTTTTTCGGCAGTTTGGCTCCGGCTTGGGTTCCTTCATTTCTTCTGCTTTTTCTTAGCCGTTTTTGGTTGTATGTCTTTATCTCTGCTTGTTTTTTTTTCAGGTTTTTCGCTTTCATTCTTTTTGCGCATGTGTTTTTTTCTCGCTGCTTTAGTACCAACCACCAACAGACAAAACGTCGCTCCATAAATTAAAAAATTAATATTTATCAAATGTATTTTTTCCCTTATTCATCTTCCATACCCAGCCCCCAACCAGCCCCAGACCCAGGAACACGTGGTGCATTCTTGTCCTCCTCGCCCCCTCTCCAGACCCTCCCCCCCCCCCCCCCCCCCCCCCCCCCCCCCCTCCTTCCTCACATGTTCGTATACATAACCTCCTGGGATAAGAAAACAAAAACAACCTGCTGAAATTAGGTGATTAAATAGATTTTTTTTAACTTTCATATTTTACATCCGGTTTATTGTGATGTTTGCACAGCTCCGGCGTTAGGTTGCCGTTTGCGGCGCTGGCCTAACAGAAGCTCGGATCGGGACGAAAAGGAGGAAAAAAGAGGGACGTAGCATAGCATGAAAATTATCCATATTCAAAAAGTTGGCTATGCAAGTAAAAATAATGCAATTAGTTCAATATAACATAATATTGTTAGTTTCTATCGACTAATATTGAGTACTAAACAATTTTAAGCCAGTTTTTAAAAGAAAAAAAATTTTTACGTAGCGACAACCGAAGACTCTTAGGCAAAATAGGCAGCCCGGTAAAATATCATGGTTATATTTACAAAACATGATGTTATGGCTCTGAATTACCTAGCTCTTTTTATTCATACTATAGGCAGTTTCGAGTCCAAATTTTTAATTGTCAAAATCCTAAGGCTTTCTTTAAAAAAATTTGGTTGTTCATTATAAAAATGTTCATGTAAATTTTTCGCAAATTCAAATCTTTACACATTGTCTGGACTATAAACTTTCCAATGATATCTCATTTAACCCTTTGGATATTTTTATTAAAAAAGCGCTGTAAATCGGAAGAAGGGATTCCGTTCCACCGCTGCTCAGTGCTAAAATTCACGCAAACCGGAAGCGAAACGCGGAGTTTAACACTGAGCAGTACTGGGGCGGGTTCAATTTTGCGGATTTGCAGCGGAAAGACTTCCGGGAAAGAGGGTTCTTTCGCTCTGTAGTTAAAATGAAGGATCCAATTTAAAGATGTCTATGGTGATTTTACAAAAAACACATGGTATTTTAGCCTCCACTGACTAATAACTTCTGCAAATGAGCCAATCACAGACAAACTATTTTTAATTTTCGAAATTAACAGGAATTAATTAGTGAATTTGCGTCGTTAATCATAAAGATGTTTGTGAGAATGAGAAGCTTTTAAAAAATAAACTATTATATGACAGTTTCTGTACTGTAAATTTTAACAATACCTTATTTATCGTAATTCGCTTTGTGGTTGAGGGGGGACTTTGGGAATAAGCACAATTACGTTTATTTATATATAGATAGGCATGAATCACATACATACATATACATAGTATAGGTACGCATATTTTTCAAATATATGCGTGCGTATGCATAGATATTAGAAAAATACAAGCAATAAGTATATGGATTAGTGATGTTCCGGAGCTCTGCTTTTAGGGGCTCCGGAGCAAAAACCGGAGCTCCAGAGCTTTAAATGGCCGGAGCTCCAGAGCATAATATTGAAGAGTAGGAACATCACTAATATGCATATTGTTATTATCCACAGATATCCTGTATAATTCGCTCTATGTGTATCGTGTTTTTTTTATTAATTAAGCTTCTTGTATTCTTGAAAAATTTTAGAATTTAGAAATAGTAAATAAACGAGTATAATTCAAATAACAAATGCTTTATAAATAAATGAATTTTACGTTTAAATAATGAATTTTACGTTGACAATGCCCATTACATATTGTAAAAAGAATCTATTTAAACGAGCTTCAGAATCAATAAAACTTATAAATATCCCTTAAAAAGGAGATCATATGCGTTAAATTTTTTTATCTGGTTTTATTCATTTTTCTTAGATGGATAAAAATTTATTTTTTAAATTGCAAAAAATATTCAAATGGTATTTCACCGTATTATCGAAATAGCCAACGAATTACCTTTGCAAACTATTTTTAACTGAAGTAAACAGTCAAAAAGTGGGTCCAATTAAACTTTTTAAGAATTTATTTTTTAACAGCTACATAATATTTAGTTCAAGCTTTAGGATGAACAATGAAAATATTAAATAAGCCAGGTTTGAATATAAGGGCCACATTAATTTTTTGGTTTTAAATTTACAACTATGGTTGGAAAATATATAGATAATAAATATAAACAGACAATATAAATAGATTTTTTTATTTTTCGATTAAAAATTATTTGCTTACTAAACAAGATATCAAACTAAGCAAGATATATATGTATGACTAAAATGTTTTTTTGAGTAAATTAAATGTTTACTAATAAACAAAAATATTTGTGGCCATATACAAATTAATTAATCTCATAAATATAAAAAAGTCAAACAAACGTTTATTTGACAAAGTATAGGTGTAATTAAAAAACTTAAGAAGCTAAGCATTTAAATGGTGTTTTTGTAAAGTTCAATGATAAAATTTCAGAATGTTAAAAAATAAAAAAAAACATCAAATAAAAAATAACACACTTTGTTCTGCAACAGTAATATATTTATATTAACCTCTTCAAATATAACACTTCAACCGAAGGAAATTTTCACTTGAAGAAAACAATTTAGAATAAAATATCAATTTACCCTAAGTTATTAATTAAAACGCTTCTGGAAGTTTATGGAGACAAATTCACCCCACCTAGAAATTAAATTTAACTCTAGTGTTCAGCGCAGAGCGGCGAAACTAATTTTTAAAAGTAAACGAAAAGTTTCCTTCGCGCTAACGCCTTTATAAAAATATCTATCATTTAGTTTATATCTTATATGAGTATAGCTAGTAAATATATTGATAAAACTGACGAAACAAAAACAATAACAAATGTCACCCTGTAATACGTTTTTACACATTTCTCACCGACCCAAAAGTAGCAGCGTGTGTTACAAGTCAAATGTAAAACAATCAGGTATACTTACTTAACTTCTATCGTTAACCTATTTTCCAAATATGCTCGCTTAAAAACTTTCGTGAACTCGGCTAAAAAGTGTGTACCATTAAAGTTAGGCGCAGGCGACTTTATATATGAGCCGATGAGCACACGAAATTCTTTTTTTCGTCGGTACTTTGACATAAAGAGTCAGAACCGTTACAAAATAGTCATATCTGTTACCTTTTTTATCCTCTAGAACACAAATAATATAGACGTTATGAGTCAAAGTCGCGTTGGTTTTAAAATGAATGTGACCCCTTATGTCGGATTAACAACGATATTTTGTTTATCCTTCAGCAAACGCCTTTGAATTAAGGAGAAGGATATACAGCTGGGAGGGGAGTCAGTTTTAATAATGATCTCAAGTGAGTACCTTCCTAAAAACTCTTACAAAAATTTTACCTCACTTTTCCACGGACACCAAAAAAAGAAATTAGCTGTTTTTTTTTGGAAAAAACTACTACTTTTCGCCTGTTTGAACACCTGAAAACAGTATTTTCTGCATGTATTGGATAAATTTAGTAAATTTCAATCATTAAAATACGATTTTGTTAAAAAAACCCTCCAGTAGTTTGTTTATTACCTTTAAAAAATACCCCAAATATTTTATGTCATGATTAAACATTGGAACTATTAATAATGATTATTTTCGGAATAGACTATTTCGACATAAGGCGTTTTACACAGTAAAACTCCAATACATAGGCCGAAAGTTGAAACTAAAATAATAATTTAAATGAAAACTTCTATTAATTTTGCAGTGTTAAAATAACGCGTAAACACTAAAGGTAAAATATAAATTTGATTGGATTTGTAATAATATAGTTATTAATGTTTAATTTCGTAAAAATTCGAACATAAAAAAATAAAATTACGATCATAACCGAGTTCCAAATATATAAGTAGGATTTTATTAGACAGTTAGCGGATGATACGATGGTCTTTTGGCAAATAAAATCTAGCTGACCGCGATATTTGCGGTATTGAATCGACTATTTAACAACAAAAACATTCAAAATTTTTTACTAAAGCGGATTAACAACAAAAATTAAAAACTGTATTTTAATAATTATTTATCAAATTACTTAATTTGTAACCTAACGGCAAATTTTTAAGGACTAAAGTTGGTTAATTTTTGTATATTTTGTGAAAAGGTGGAATTAAAAAAAAATCTATGTTCTTATTTGTTTTTTTAAAAAAAACCTCATTACCGCACAATTTTAATTGGTCCCCTCATGTCTGCGTTCCAATTTTCAGCGTCAAACAGAGATAATTCAACTATATAGTCGTTTTAGGTGGTCGGCCTCAGACTGCAAGGTCGGGAGTTCAAATCCCAATGAAATCTCTTTTTCACTTATTATACCGGAAATTGAAACTTATCAAAATTTTATTCAAACTTATCAAAATTGAATTTAAAAAAAAAATTCAGATCTTTTTAGATATTTAAAAAAATTAATTAATTGATTATTGATTGGTATTAATAAAATAAGGAAGAAAATATACCTGCTAGTGATTGATGTAGATAATGGATTTTTGATGTAAATATTTTCCTATAGGCACAAAAAAATTAAAACCAAAGTGCTGTAATGTAAAAAGCTTCTTGGAGTCTATTGATTAATTTCCTTTGATATAATAATATGGTTGATTTTTTAATTAAAAATCTTCCGGGGTTCTGTTTCATAAAAACCTTTGTAAATTCTCATTTTACAAATCTCCCCCTATTTTTTGTAAAATACACGATAAAGGTTTTTCAACTTGTAATCCAGGGGGAGCATCTGCGCGCACTGCTGTGCGCTAATTGGTCGCAGCCACGTCATTTCATCTCAGCTGAACGATCAATATTCGCCGTGTCGTATATCCTCTATCATTTAATTTACAAGAAATCAAGAAATAGGCGGGTTTTTGTAAAATGAAAATTTACAAACGTCTTTATGAAATAGGCCCCAAGAAATATTGTTTTGCATTATTGTTGTAGATTTTATACGTAAATAATCTTCCGGAAAATAATTTTTCCAAAAAACAAAACACCAAGTAAGTATTATGCAGCTATATTCTATCTAATTATAATTTATACTTCCCGGTACAAAAAGTGAAAAAGAGGTTTCATCGGGATTCGATCTCCGAAATAAAATGTTGATAAGTTTAAATTTATAATAAAAGAAAAAAACTAATTATAATTTATACGTCCCGGTACAAAAAGTGAAAAAGAGGTTTCATCGGGATTCGATCTCCGAAATAAAATTTTGATAAGTTTAAATTCCCAATACAAAAAGTGAAAAAAATACTTCATTGGAATTCAAACGCCCGACCTCTTAATCTCAGGCCGACCGCCTCAAACCACTAGACCAAGGGATCATCTGCTGACTCCTGAGTAAAATCCTACTTATATATTCCGTGCTCGGTTATGATCGTAATTTTGTTTTTTATGTTTGCATTTTTACAAAATTAAACATTAATAACTACATTATTACAAATCTAATCAAATTTATATTTTGCCTTTAATGTTTTAATTATTATTTTAATTCGAACTTTCAGCCTAATGTGTATTGGACTTTTACTGTGTAAAACGCCTTATGTCGAAATAGTCTATTGAACGAAATTTAACACTTAAGCTTTTGACTACCTGAGTATTTTAACAAACATTTTATTCGTGCTATGTTAAATGTTATTATTTATCTAACGGGTCACAAAAAACGCAAACGTTAAAAATGCACAATATATGTAAAAAATATTATGGTTATAATATTCAATATAGCAAATTTAATTATATATATTCAAGTACAATATTGTTATAAGTATACATACAATTTATTATATTGTTCCGTACAACGTCCCTTCCTAAAGTGACGACTCTTAACCACTGGTGAGTTTGAGAGGCGCTGTAAAGTAATCCTAAAACTGTTCGGTATGGTGCAATGGTAGCGCGCCGGACCGGGAACAACAGGCCTTAATTGAAGAAAAGAAGACCCGGGTTCGAATCCCGGTATGGTTATTTTTCTCTATCTCCAAAAAAAAATCATCATCTTATCTTGCCTCTAGTTATAGATCGTCACAATATTTAACCTGAGTTTATATCACGAAAAGTGAAAATCAAGAATAAATTTGTGGAAATACACATATGGTCGAAGTGTTTATTTTATTGAAAACATAAAAAAAATGTCTCACCTATTTAATTTTTTTGCACATCTGTGACGTGTTAGAATTTTAACAATGGCACTTACATTTGAACAATATTTACTGCATGATTGATTTGTGTAAAATAAAAAAAAGGAAAATAAATAGCGTTTTGTATTACTTAACGTTGTTCGCGATATTGAGATAAGAGATATTGAGGTATGGAAAGTTCGTTCGTAACTTGTTGAATCACCTTAATTTTTTTTGGGAAATTGCACAAAAACTAATGAACGCACTGTTACTGAACTAAACATCATACGTATCGACCACCTATTGTCGTGCAAATTAACCACATCATATGCAAATTATTCCTTACGTGACACTGGTCGATTTCAGACGACTAATGATCATCTTAACCCTTTGGGATATTTTCGTCCAAAAACCGCTGCAAATCTGCAGAAGACGTCAGTGCTGCAGTGTGTTAAACTCGCGTCCCGACGGCGATTGGGGCCATCGAGACGCAGAATTAACACTGAGCAGCGATGGCGCGGAATGCCTTCCGTGGATTTGCAGCGAAAAAAATTTCAAAGGGCTAAAAACAGTAAAAAAGCGAAGGTGGTGAACGAAAGCGAACGTCCAGGCGATTGTGAACGCAGTTTTGCCAAAAAACATGGTATGCAGATTTGTTCAGCTTCTTCCTAGACGTATTTCTTATTTAAGTATAATAAAATCATAAAATCAATAAAAATATAACCCGCTAAAAAAAATCAAAAATAGAAAAAAAAACAACGGTAAAACTCCCTCCAGCATCCTTGTCAACCAAACAAATCACTCTCTGTAACCGGTGATAATTTTTTAGCATTTATTTTATTCTAATGTTATGATTAATGATAATAATATTATGTTCTCGGAAAAAACTGAATGATAAATATATTAACTTACTAGTAATGAAAGAATTGTTTGGATTAGATTTTTAAAAATACTCCATATATATTAGCAAAGTGAGATATATGCTTAACATAATTATCACAAAAGCGATAAGAATTATTTTTTGCTTAATTTTTATGAAGATCTATCAGACCTGCATTCTTGTTCCATTTATCTTGTTAATGGGAATAAAAAACTTGATAAAAACGATGAGCAATTTATTAGAACTTGGATGTTATTGTAATTTTTTTATTTTTAAGGTTTAATAATTTTAAAAAAATTGATTTAAACTCTTTGTCCCACAGAAAATAAAACAACTAATAAGTAATAGTTAATGTTTGAAAAAAGTCAAGAAGTCATGTTTTAAAAATTAAATTAAACATTTTAAAAATGAGATTTTCCCCTATTGCTACCAATGTTAAATATTTTTAAGCGTTATGTTCTATTAAAAAATCAGAATATTCTATTCAAACTTTGGAAAAAAACACCTGAGAGCTGGCACGAATGACAGCATAGACTAGAAATGGGATTTTTAGAGCCACAAGCCAAGCAGGGGACTTAAAGTCATCGGAAAATTTCGGGAACTTTGAACCACGAGTATTGCGAACTTAAACCCTTTAATAAAAAATCGGTTCGGGTTTAGATTTTGGCTTCACTTAGGTTTAGATAAACGTTTCAGCAATATTTTCGATTCTAAGTTCTTTATTGTTGGCTCCAAGTTTCCTCGGCTCCATCGACCTTAAATCAATGACTGAATCTTTAAAGTCAGCGGGCAGCGCTAAAGGCCGACTGTAATCGATGAATCTCCCGTAAGAAATAGTTTGCACGCAGCGTGTTTTAATTTGCATAAACCGTCGGCAAAGACCGCTGAACTCAATAATTCAGACCGTGTATGCAAATTAAAATACGTTGTATGAAAATTATTTCTTGCGTGAAATTCACGGATTGGTTTTTGGCTACGCGGCAACCGGTCCAACGCCATCTGCTATCCACATTAAAAAAGGCTAAAATCATTTTTCCCTTTTGGACGATTGTTAGATAAGGAGAAATTATCATATAAGTAAATATGTACTATTATTTATTTATGTTATTTTCAATACTATTAAAAAGCACACTGCTATCAAAATCGTGAGAACCATTTCCGTATTTGCATTTCAATAAGGGAATTTCTGTAACTTTTTATTACAAAAATTTTCGCTGAAATAAGAATAGAAAATGGTTGATAATTACCTATTTAAAATATATTAACATTAATTTTGAAGCAGCTGCATCAAAATTAAACAAATCGTTTTATGCGGCTTTTAAGAATATGTTTAAAATTTTCAAGTCAACAATCTCAAGTTAGCTTTTAGTTTTTTTGCCCGAGGTCAACTATTATAATACTGTTTAAATATTAAATAAAAAAGTATACAAAGATATAAGCATTTAAATAATCGTACATATATCAGCAAAACGAATCAAATTATTGACTTGTTTTGGTATTATAAGAGAATGCCAACACGAATGTTTTAAGTGAATATACTAGTGATGTTTCTGGGAAACTTGGAACCGATAGTAAAAATTGTTAAACCCTAATCAATAAGTTATATATAACACAACATTAGTAAAATTTAATAGGTAAAACTTTAAAAGTATTTTTGTGAAAAAAACTGATCATGGTTTCTTATAAACTTTTACGTTTTTTTTACCTAAAAATATGATTTTGCGGTTGTCAAAAATACTGTAAGTATCGTTTTTTCAAATGTAATTTTATGTGACTGACTGGTTCAAATTTTATCTGTCTGAATATTTAAATACAATATACCACTCGTTTTGTTTGGTTTTTTAGAAAAAAGATTTTTAAAACTATAGCCAATATTTGCAGCAATTTTTATACCAATATTTACACTTATTTACGTTTAGAAAACTCACCACTTCTAAAATCAGTCTTTTACCATAATAATCTTAGGGCTACAAGGTCAATAGAGCCGATGAAACTTATAACCGAAAAAATTTTTTCGACCTGTTTAAGGTTGAAATTTATTCTTTTATGTTGTTTTTAGCTTGATTTTAAAATTTTTGCTCCGGCTTGCTTAGGATACACGCATTTTTGGGTTTAGAAATTGTGTCTAAAAGTACTCCGCTCCGGGTTCTTTCGGCTCCTAAATCTAAAAGTACCCTAAATCATCTAAGGTAGGAGTCTCAAAAAGATTTAAAAGACACTACTAGAAAATTTTAGTTTCAATACTTCGTTTTCCAACCGCTAGCCTGAACATTAAATTTA
The DNA here is from genome assembly GCA_030248175.1 of Microlaimidae sp. YZB2_3. NCBI lineage: Eukaryota > Metazoa > Nematoda > Chromadorea > Desmodorida > Microlaimidae > Microlaimidae sp. YZB2_3. Next base: position 25,915 of record JASAMX010024919.1, read on the forward strand.
AATAAAAACCCGCAAGAGTTTACTCATCAAAAATAACATTTTTATACTGCAAAAACACTTTGCAATTAAACTTTGACCCCGAAAAGCAACCATGACTGAGGTTATATTTTAGAAATATAAAAATCCAAAATATCATTTTGTTTAGATTTTAGTGAACGGTAGAGTGGTTTTCTGCGATTTTTTTATTTCCTTGTTTTTTGAAGGCATAATTAATAAAATTTCCATACAAATAATATAAGAATATTTAATTTAAAATATAAAATCACTATTGGGACTTTCGTTTATTTTGTTTTTTGTTTGTTTGTTGGTTTTTTCGTGATTTTTGTTTTTATATCAAAAAAGTTATTAAAACCGAACATTATAAAAAAAATTTTACAAAAAAAAAATTACCATGAGAAGGAAATGACAACCGTTTGATAAAAATAGGACCCGTGTTAGGATTAGAATGTATTTTTTTTTTTCAAAAAACTTAAAACATAACATCTAAGCCCAAATTATTTTAATTAAAAATAAAACAATTTATAATAACCGGTCTATTTGTATTTTCCATAAGAGCTAAGCACGTTAAATTTTTTCTTACACAGTACGATACACTAAAATTTGTCAATAAGCGTTTTAAAAATAGTATAATAAACGCGAAGAGCTTATATAGGAAAAAAACGTGGGGTAAATCCATATCAACGTGGTGGATTCGTTAGTTTTTTATGATAATCAAATCAGCGAGAAGAGGAAGGAATCCTCCGAGCTTTTCCTTTCTCGGCCAGTTGAAACACGGTTTCCCTTAATCCGGAGGATTATTCTTCCAGCTTTTCATACGGTTTTTCATCCTCATCACCCGCGCACTGAGCACATTTTACCCGTTAAAACATGTTGAGACGAATAAAGCACTTTTTAAATAAAAAATGAACAGCGGTTCGAAAATGGAATTTGCATACAACGACATTCCACGGGGCGCTTGCAAACGAATTTTTTATGAATTTTGAAGGGGAAATATGAAAGTCGCAGTAATAAATAATGGACTCTAATTCTTATTTAATTTAATTAAAATTAGTAATTTGGTAAATTGAAATAAAAAAAATTTAAATTTAATAAAAAAGAAATAAAAAAAGATAAATAAAAAAATAAACAAATAAAACGTCAATCAAAGAAACCAAACTGTTATGAATAATAATTGTGCTTTCAGATTATCATACTAAGCTAAATATGTAAACACGTGAAATAAACTAGCGATATTGAAAAAACACACAGGCTAAAATTTCATCCGTATCAAGCTTCCTGCTGGTATTTTTAAGCAATATAGACGTTTTAAATATAATATATAGGCAGGTACAAATAATAATTCTTTTATTTTAAATTTTTTTTCCACACGTTGATTTGTTTCATCATTCAGCGGTGCCGCTAACACCTTATAACACCTACACTCTCAGTCTAAACAATTTCAGTTTTTATTTTTAAACGAAAAAATTTCAAAAAATTATCATTCGAAATTTTCTAAATAAAAATACTTTTTTCGATATCAGTCCGTCAATTTTAAAGGTGAAAAATTAGAAAAATATCCAACAAAGAACAACGCGAATAGATGAGTGAACGCTAAAACCGCAACCATTGCGAACGCACTTTCCGTGGCCAATCGATAAATCTCACCTAAAAAGTAATTTGCATACAGCTTGTTTTAATTTACTTACACCGTCGGCAAAGAGCATTCAACAAAAAAAAAATCCACAAGGTGTATGTAAATCAAAACACAATGTATGCAAATTGCGCCTTACGCGAGATTATGTGTAAATTACATGTGGCTAACTTCGTAAACTTATGTATAGGAACATGGAAGAACCAAAAAAAATTGTGCGGTTATGTCAATTTTTCTAAAAGTAAATTGATATCCAAAATTTTTTAAATCTTGGCTTTTCACAAAACACTGAAAAAATCAGTTAATTTAAGCCAGTAAAAACAAACTTTTCTGTTATAAATTGTTAATTTTATATAAATAAATTTTTCAAATAAGGTATTTAATAATTAATATTTCATCGTTTTTGCTCTCAAACTTTTGTTAAAATTTGTTTTTTTGTTAAAATTTGATTCATTCGTGCGAGTTATCGAGATCAGTTAGTTTTAATTTACCTATATCCAGGAGAAAAAAGCAAGAAATTAGCAGGAGTCAGGAAAACGCACTTTCTGGCTTTCTGCGCGACTCAAGGATGGATTTTTTTTTGCTAATTATTAGATTAAATTATCAATGCGTCACTCCGACGTAATTTCTGGTGAACTTGTACAATCATAATGTTTAGGAAGTTTGGCCTAAATATTACACAATTCACTATGCGGAAACCAACGCAAGATCTGCATATCTTTCGTAGTATTCCAATTATTCGTCTGATTCGTTTCTATCAATCAAATAATTTGCATATTAAAAAATTCGCAGGTATATTACGGTTATTGGACTAATATCACAGTTTTTGCCCGCATCTTTTTGCATGTGTTGAAAAAAAAATTGAAAAAATCTAAAATTTACTAACATAGAATTTAAATTATTTCAAAAATGTGCACAAATCATAAGCTTTCTAGCTATAAGTGCATAGTGTTCAAGCTACGTTAAGCGGTTTATTGAGTTTAGAATCGAAACGTCTTTTTAGGTACTCTGAAGAATGGCTGTTTTCACGCATCAATTTAGGCAATTTTAGAAGAAAAAATTTTATTAAATTGAGCACTTGATTTTTATTAAGGAGTTAGTTAGATAGTAGTCAAAAATAATCACTATAAAAACTACTTTGCAGCAAATATCTCAGTTAATAACGATGTGTAAGAAAGAATTTTTTTTGAGACAGTATTATATTATAATAACAAACCAAACTTCTTTTCTGGGCTTCAAGTTACAATTGTTGCCGCGCTCCCAAAATTTTTTGGCGGCTCTGAATTTTTAATTACGATTAGATAAATCCCGTACTTATGCATAATTTCTGTGTAAAACTAAATATAAACTAATAAGTTATTCAGCTTTTATTCCACGGTATTACAAATAATTTCAAGGACATCTAGTTCGCGAAACGAACGAAAATGTAATGTACAAAGAAAGAGAGAACATTTTTTTTAATTAAAGTATTTTTCGCTTTTCTCAGTTTAATTCCTCCGAAGCCATCGAAACGGCGTACGGAAAGAAAACTATGAAATTCTGTCATAATTATAGGAAATTGTCTGAGAAGTTAAATTTCCATTTGATGACATGTAAAAAGCTTTTTGAAAATATAATGAAGCCCGCGAAGTCCTAAGTCGGCGCTTCGTATGATCCACCGTCGATTGTGATTAAAATATCGCAACTTTCTAAGTGAATCAGTTTGAAAAATAACATTGAGATTTGGGGATATTTTTGAATGAATTTTGTTCGAATTTCAATTAACTTGAGTTTATACAGCGTTATTTATCTTCAAAATAAAATTAAATTGCGCGTTTTTAAAGAAGAAGGAGATAAAAATTTCACGACGTTATTAACTTCTTATTAGAGTGGTAAGAAGGAGATATTATTTTAGATCAGAAAATATTAATGTCTGCTGATATTAAAAGGCCTCACACACTTAATGTTACAATTGTTCAAATTGTCGTTACTACGGCAAAATGAGCCACAGTTTTTATAAAATATGTGAGCCTGTTACTCATTTTAAATTTAAAACTGGACCCTATTAACCACAGAATGAGTCACAGTCACGTGTATTTTATAATGACAGTGGCTCATTTTGCCGTAGTAACGACGAAATGAAATCCCCAATAATTTGCATTTTTTTTAGATCCGTCACGATAACTTTAACCATAAGTTTCAATTTAAAAAAAAGTTTATTAACTTTTTTCTTCGTTCTTGAAGTTTAGCTACCTATTACTTGCGCACTTGTATATTTTTTCGTGATGCTCTCCGCCTATTACCTTATGCAGTAGCATTAGATAGATAAGTATTTATTTGTCAAAGAATACTAGAACGACAAAAAGGCGAATAAAGGTATATAAATACACTAGACATACCGCCAAATAAACAATACAGAACTTATTTAAGTCATCACATTTATCCAACATAAATTTAAAATTATGGTTGAATTATATCTAGCTGGCGCTGAAAATTAAAATTCAGACATGAGGGGGCCAATTCAAATTGTGCGGTAATGAACAAATAAATAAATATGGTAATAAAAACAAATAAGAAAGCAAAATTTTTTTTAGTTCCACCTTTTCACAAAATATACACAAATTAACCAACTTTAGCCCTTAAAAAGTTAGCATTTAGGTTACACATTAAATAATTCGATAAATAATTATTAAAATACAGTTTTTAATCCTTGTTATTAATCCGCTTCAGTGAAAAGTTTTGAATGTTTTTCTTGTTAAATAGTCGATTGAATACTGCAAATATCGCGGTCAACTAGATTTAATTTGCCTATAGCTAAGTTATTACTAAAAATAATTTTATTATTAAGAGAATTCCATACTGTCACTACTCGCTGTATGAAAAAGTTTTTCCGTACTTTATGAATATTTTTCTCAGTAAGTTTTAACTTATACACATCAGCACTTAACTCATAACTAGAATTATGATATGAAAAAACTGGTTAAAATTTATATCAACATTATACTGTGTATAATATTATAAACCATACACGGATAAAATTTTATTCTTCTTATTCAAGAAATCTTTTAGGGTTACCTTGTGAGTCGTAATTTTAATTATAGTTTCTTTAAGACATGGTTTGTAGGCAAAAAATAAAATTCTTTATTTTAACGTTTCGATTATAAACAAATCATTGTCAGGGTCTAAAATATTAACAATGTAAAAACAAGGAAATGACCAATAGAACGCGTAGTATTAAAGTATAATATTTAATAAAATTATCCAAAGCTGCAAATGGATAATATAAAATGAAATAAACAGATAAAATAAAATCGGTTATAAAGCGTATTTCTCAAGTAAAGTCATATAAACACCAGTGCGCTGTTTCATAAATGTTAGGAACATTTAATTCTTTGTAAATATTTACAAAGAAATGAAATCCTATGCTAAAGCATAGTGATAAATGCAAGATATATTTATGCAAATTTTCGGTTTTTTATAAGTTTTTCCAAAAGTCTATTGCATTTTCATTTCTTTGTAGCTTTCTACAAAAAAGAAATGGACTTCAACAAAAAAGTAGCATGTTGGGAACTTTTATGAAACAGCGCCCAGGAACAAGTTTAGACATCTCAAGTGAAGGCGCATTTAAATGTTTCATTTTTTAATTCCGCTAGTGTTTCAACGATTGTTCAATTATTTCAGTGCGTTTTAAAAAGTAGTTTTTTAAAGTTTAATAATAATTTATTGTTTCAAATTTATGGCGTGCCTATGGGTAGTTCAATTTCGGTTTCTATTAGTGACTTATATTTAGGTATTTTAGAAACTCAATTTCTTAAAAATTTTTGTTCTTGTTTTATTAAGCCAATTTTTTTATCTAAAAAAATTTAATAATTTTTTTTTTTTTTAAAAAAAGGTTTCTTTTTCAAATTTGAATTTCAATTTAAAATGCTTTTTATAGAAGGATCACGATTTTTTACAAAAAAAAAAAAAAATTTTTACAGAGGAGATTGAGATATCTATAATTTTTTTATTTTTAAGACTTTCTTATAAAACAACAAGGAGGAAAAATGAAGTAAAAAGTTAACCGAAGGCCAAAAAATTTAAAACGTAAAATTCCAAAAAATTTTTCATTCCAAAACAATATGTATCCGGCACTTTTAACACTCTTAAAATTTTAGGCTAAGAAAACTCAACAAACCCAATTTTTCTAAAAGAGAGTTTAATTTTTTTTTTACAATTTTTTAAAAAAAAAATGCTTCTCCTAAACAATAATTTCCCAAATTTTTTAAAAAATTCCTTTTAAAACCGGCCGTTCCCCCCCCCCTTCTCCCTAAACCCCTTTTACCTCTTATATTTTTCCCTTTTTTTGGAAAACTATTATAAATTTTAAGGCCTATTTTTTAACAAGGGGGGTTTCCAAACATTTAATCTTTTTATTAAACCCACCCTTTCCTTTTTTTTTTACCAAAAGAGGCGGGGAAAACGTCCGGAAAATTTGCCAGGAAACAAGTAGGGTATCCTTTTAAATTGTGATGTTTGTGATTGTTTTTATGTGGGCCGAACCCAAAGAAGTTTTATAACTCGTTTTTAGGAAAATAAAGGTCCCCAAAAAAGTTTGCCAACCCCATCTCTCTTCCCGGGTTTTTCATAACCCCCAGGAAAAAAGGGGAGGAACTACGAGACGGTGGTTTATTACTTTGCTCTGTTTAATTTTTTAAAAAATTATTGGTTTTTAACTGAACAGTTATTTTTAAAAAAATTTTTTTATGATTTTAAAGCCTTATGTAAGTGGTTACGAAGTTTATTCACACTTTTATTCTATTTAATTAATCTATCTTTCCAATTTTAAAATCACTCTGCCATCTTGCTTTTTTGACAAAACAGCCTGCGAATGATCTGCAGGTTAACTGGTTTTTTGAAATAACTCTTATAACTTACCAATTACCATCATGGTGAAAAAAGAAGAATTAGAGAAGGAAAACGAAAGGCTTCAACAAAGAGTTGATCAGTTAGAATCGGAAAAAATCGTTTGGCAAAACGAAAAAAAAGATCTTTTTGCAAGAGTCGAGCAGTTGGAAGCAAATCAAAAATTTAATAAGGAGGTTATTGCGGAAATATGTGGCCAAGTTGTCGAAAGGCTAATGCCCATGCTACAGAACCAGCTTGAAAAAATGGAAGCCATTCGAGATCATTCATCCGTTATGGTAGTATCTGGGCTAAAAGAATCGGGGAGCTTAGACGAGGAGAAAAAGAACATCGAGTCACTCATTGAAACTCTAACTGAAAGTGAAGAAAAAGTTGTGATTTGTGATCATTTTCGAATAGGAAAAATAAATCCTAAGTTCCCGAGATTGTTAAAGGTAAGGGTAGCTTCTAAAAGAATTCGTAACAATATCGTTCGATCCGGAGGTAATCTAAAGGAGAAATACAATGGCGTGTACGTCCGACCCTCCTTAACAGATGAACAGCGCGAAGTGCAAAAGGATATGTTAATTAAAAAGAGGCTCCTAACAGAGGGTAATAAGAGGCGAATAACATTACGTTATTCTAATAATGGCGATCCATACATGTTTGATTTGGATAAAAGATTGGAAATCAAATATTCAAATTCTGAATAGGAAAGCGCGCGTTCCGATTACGTCCAAAAAAACAGTTTGAAGGCGTTATGTTTTAACGCGAGAAGTTTAAAAAATTGCCTTTCAGAATTCGAATGTTTGGTGGCCGGTGATGATAGTACTTATGGTAATCTTGACTTGTTGATGGTAACAGAGACATGGTTTAACGACTCAATAACAAATAGAATGCTAGATAAATTTAATCGTTACAATGTATTTAGAAATGACAGAGTTAACGGGCAAGGCGGTGGTGTTTGCATTTTATCAGATAAAAAACTAAACGTTATTGAATTTAAAATTGACAAAAAATTTAACAAAATCGAAACTATTGTAATCGATTATATATTTTATAAATCAAAAATCCGATTAGTTTGTATGTATCGAAAACCGCAGTCTAATGCAGAAGAAGATAAAAACATTTTAAAATTCTTGCGCGAGACACTAGAAAATTTTAAAGGATCTATAATCTTGGCAGGTGATTTTAACTTGCCAGGTATTGATTGGGTTTCCTTAAAAGTTAAATCAAACAATCAAAATGAAATTGAGTATTTTCAGACTTTTGAAGAATTAGGGTTACTTCAACTTGTTAAGGAACCTACTAGAAAAAGTAACATTCTTGATTTAATCTTGACCAACGATTTTGAAATTTTTAATTCCGTGGAAGTTTTTCCTGGTTTTTCGACTTCTGATCATGATTCTCTCAAGTTTTCTTTGAATGTAGATTTGTTTAAGGTTCAAAATATAGAGGATAAAAAATCAGTTTGGGTACCTGATTTTGCTAAAGGAGATTATGAGATGTTTTCTATGTTCTTGTCGGCTGTTAATTGGGAACGTTTATTTTCTTCTTGTACAAACATCGAAAGTTACTGGGATGCTTTTAAATCTGTTCTTTTAGAAGGTATTCTAAATCATGTACCGCTTAAAAAAATTAGTTATAAAAATAAAAGATATTGTTATTCTTTAGATATCAAAAAGCTACAAGCTAAAAAACGCCGAGCTTGGCGTAATTACAGAATAGGAAAAAACAAAGGAGAATACAAATTTTTGTGTAAGGAATACAAAAAACTTGTCGATGCTCATAATATTAATCTTGAAACTAAAATTTTAGACTCAAAAAATCCAAAAACTTTTTACAAATTTGTAAACACAAAATTAAAACATAAAGAAAATATTCCTCCATTGCTTAAAGAAGATAAGTCCTTTGCTATTAGTGACGAAGAAAAAGCAGAGTTATTTGCAGAATATTTCAGTTCCGTTTTTACTACCGATAATGGGAATTTACCCAATTTTGACCCAACTCAAAAGATAAATTTAGAATACATGCGTTTTAACGTCAAAGATATAATAAAAGCAATTAAAAAGTTGCCAAATAAACTTTCTAAATCTCCTGATTGCTTTCCAGCTTTATTTCTTAAACGCTTAGGACCATGTTTAGCTGAACCACTTTGTTTATTATTTCAAAAATCTTTTGACTCTGGGAGTATTCCTCAAGACTGGAAAATAGCTTTTGTAATTCCTGTTTTTAAAAAAGGTGTTAAAAATAAAAAAATCTAATTATCGTCCAATATCTCTTACTTCTTTTGTTTGCAAATTAATGGAAAGGCTGGTAGTAGATGTTCTTTTTTCCTTTTTCTCAAATATTTTGTCAAGGTGTCAACACGGGTTTAAGGCCAAAAGTTCAACTATTACGCAGCTTCTGGAAACTTTAAACGATTGGACGTTGTCCTTAAAAAATAAAAAAGCAATTGACGTGATTTATTTAGATTTTGCTAAGGCCTTTGATAAGGTTTCACATGAAAAATTGTTGTTTAAATTAGAAAAATATGGAGTTCATGGTAGGTTTTTGAAATGGATTGAGGCATTTTTAACTGAAAGAAGTTTAAAAGTAATCATTAACGGCGTTGAATCATCTTCACGTAAAGTAAAAAGTTCCGTTCCGCAAGGTTCCGTTCTAGGGCCTTTTTTGTTTTTGATATATATCAATGATATTGTTAATTGTGTTTTTCATTCCAAAATTATGTTATTTGCCGATGACGCGAAGGTGTACAATACTTTTTCCAAAGATCAAGAAAATAGAAGCACACAATGTCTTCAAGAAGATCTCGATAGAATATGTCATTGGGCACAAGAATGGCAACTTGAGTTGGCAACAAACAAGTGTCAAGTTTTACAAATTGGTACGAAATACAGAGAAAATACTTTGAAATACAGTATGAATAAAAGTTTTCTTGAAAGAGTTAATGTCATTAAAGATTTAGGTGTTTATATGTCTAATAGTTTAAAATTTTCTGATCATTGTGAAATTATTTCAAGAAAAGCTTTAAAAACTGTTGCATTAGTTTTTAGATCTTTTAATTCAAGTTGCATCTCTAGTTTTTTACGCGCTTACACCTCATACATACGGCCTCAACTAGAATATGCTAGCGTGATTTGGAATCCATACTTACAGCGAGACATAGCTTGTATAGAAAGAGTCCAGCGGTCATACACCAGAAGACTATTCCAAAGATGCCATTTAAAAAAAGTCTCATACGAGGAAAGGTTAAAATTTTTAGGATTACTCACCCTTGAAGAGCGACGTGCAAATCAAGATCTTGTTGAATGTTATAAACTTATACATGAAACCACAAATAATAATCGATATACTTTTTTCACTTTTAATGAAAATCAGACAAGAGGTCACTCTTACAAACTAAAAATGGAAAAGCATAGAATAAACATAAGAAAATATTTCTTTTCTAACAGAGTAATATCAAAATGGAATATGTTAACGCAAAACCAAGTCTCAGCCCCGTCCATTAAAATATTTAGAAAAAGTATTCAAAGTGGCTCAATTTAGTGCTTACTAATTAAGCCTTTGAGTCACATTCTAGAGTAAACCATTTCTTTGTCATGTTTAGCGACCGTGATCGGTTCGCAATTATATCATTGTTGTTTGTTTTTTTGATCGTATATTTCTAGAATAAACTTTGATGATGATGATAAGTACTGTTTTAGTTTTTGTAAGTTTTTTTGTTTTAAGGACAATTTTAATAAGTTAGATTTTAAAGAGGCTTGTTATAATTTAGCTAATAGAAATAATCCGAATTTTTTAAACGCGCAATCACTTGAGATGTCTAAACTTGTTCCTAGTGTTTATATGGCTTTACTTGAGAAATACGCTTTATAACCGATCTTATTTCATCAATTTATTTTATTTTATATTATTTATTTGTAGTTTTGAATAATTTTATTAAATATTATACATTAATACTACGCGTTCTATTGATTATTCCCTTGTTTTTACATTGTTAAAATTAAGAGGCTGGACGAGAATTTTTTGAGAAGGAAGAGGTAGGAATAAGAATAATTCTATTTTTTTTTGCCTACAAACCATGTCTCAAATAAACTACAATTTTATTTTATTCTTCTTAGTTCAAGACTTTCCAAATACAAATATTTTAGGCAAGCATAATAATTTGAGTGGGGTAAGATGCAATTATAAAACAATATTCGAGTGAAAAACTTCTGCACCTTTTCTAAACATTTTATGTCTCCAATGGTGCAAGGATTGAATACAGGTGTATTTGTTTCTAATAAAGGACGCACGTAAGTAAGTTTTGTAAGTACAAAAAAGAAAAAAACGGATTTTTATGTTTAAAACAAAGTAATATTAGTGAAGCACGTGAGTACACTTTACTAGATTTGAGCACAGTGTGTTGAGTATTAAGATCGCTGGTAATACATACCCCAAGGTTTCTTATTTGAGCAACATTTTCAATGCTATTGTCATCCAAAGTGTATGAGCATTGTGGTATGTTTGGATTTCCAACAGACAAATTGCGCACTTCTGAAATGCAACAATTAGCTGACAATCTTTGTCCCATTTAGTGAAGTTTTCTAATGTGATTATTAAGTCAGAACTATTTTGGTTTGTTTGTGCTTTATAAACTTTGGCGTTATCGCTGGTAATACATACCCCAAGGTTTTTTATTTGAGCAACATTTTCAATGCTATTGTCATCCAAAGTGTATGAACATTGTGGTATGTTTGGATTTCCAACAGACAAAATTGCGCACTTCTGAAATGCAACATTTAGCTTCCAATCTTTGTCCCATTTAGTGAAGTTTTCTAATGTGATTATTAAGTCAGAACTATTTTGGTTTGTTTGTGCTTTATAAACTTTGGCGTCGTCCGCATACAATTCAAAACCACATGATCAGTCAATGCACTCAACTATATCATTTATATATATAAGAAATAGGACTGGACCAAAAACAGACCCCTGGGGAACCCCTAATTTTACCAATGCCAGATCCGATAAGCTTTCACCTACAGAGACAATTTGTGTACGTCCAGAAAGGAAATGTTTTATCAAGGGCAATAACTCAAAATCAATGCCGTAAGCTTTTAACTTAGTGAGCAATTTAGAATGGCACACTGTGTCAAAAGCTTTGGCAAAATCAGTGTACATACAATCTACTCTTTTCCTATGATTTATAGCCTTGGTCCATTCCTCTTACATAGCCAAAAGTTGTGTACATGTAGTCTTGATAAAAAGCCATATTGTTCATCTGTTATAAGGTTATGTTTACGAAAAATTAGTCCTTCTATTGTTTTACAAATGACTGAACTAAGTGAAATAGGTCATGTAATTTTTCTTAGCATATTTTGGTAACACTTATTAGTTTGTCTCGTACTTTTTAGTCTATTTTTATTAAGTTAATAAACTTACAAAACATTTTTACTACACAATTAAACTCTGCTTTTCCTCTTTTTCATCCGTATAAATAAAGTTGTACACTCTAACACTATGGTGACACTTCATCGCAGGTATTGTTTGTATTTCCCTGAATGCTAAAAGCCTTAAAATTAAACTCGATGAATTTCACGCTTTGTTATTGTCGTCTAAATGCGATATTGTTTCTGTCACGGAAAGTTGGCTGGATGCCACTGTGTCAAACGCCCTATTATGTTGCAATGTTTATAATGTGCACAGAAAAGACCGTGGGCATTCCATGCAAAACTTGCATTGAGCTTTTTGCACCCAAAAAACAATTAAAAACAATAAATTTAAGTTTCCATTAAAGATTATCCAACTGTAAAATAAAAAAAAAATAAACTGTATAAAATCAGCAAAAACTGTATTTTAACTAAAATTAAATATGAAAACTGCGCCAAAAAATACAAAAATGCGTTGAAAAAATTTTTTAATACTGAAGAAAAAAAAGTTTTGGAAAATGGCAATATAAAATCTTTTTATGACAATTGTAAAAAAAGCTTAAATCAAAAAGTGTAAATATTAGTCCCATTAAACGTAGAGATGGTACTTTTACTACTGACGACTCTGAAAAGTGCAAAATATTTAATGATTACTTTTGTTCTGTTTTTGTGAACGATGATGGAAACTTGCCAAGTTTTCCAAAATAAGTTCCTGATAATATTAAACTTACTTGCATCAAGTTTCCTGTATCTGTTGTATTGAAAAAACTTAAAAGTTTGCCATTCAAGTGTTCCTTAACCACAGATGGAATACCAGCAATATATTACAAAAAACCGCGGATAAGTTAGCAATGCCACTCGCGCGAATTTTTGAGCTTTTACTTTATCATTAAATTTTTCCTGACATTTGGAAAGAAGCTTTTGTAACACCTCTTTTCAAAAAGCATATTGCTAGCAAAAAGTAAAACTACCGCCCAATTTTTCTCAATGCATTTCTTGCAAAATTATGGAAAAGATTATTTTTGACACTTTTTTAGGCTGTTAAAAAACAATTTAATAAGCAATAAGCAGTACGGTTTATTATTAGACCGATCAGTAGGCTTTCAATTACTTAGCACAATGCTTAACTGGGTCCTGGCTCTAAACAGCAAGAAATGGGTTGACTCCATATATATTGATTTTGAGAAAGCGTTTGACTGCGTCAGTCACCAAAAATTAATGCTAAAGCTTTCAGCGTATGGAATTCAGTATGAGTTGTACGATTGGATAGAAAGCTTTTTAACAAATAGACGTCAATATGTTGTTATAAATGAGTCACTTTCTGATTATGGTGATGTTAGGAGCGGTGTTCCGCAAGGAACCGTGTTAGGTCCGCTTTTATTTTTATTGTTTATAAATGATATTCTCGATCTTTTAGGTCCCGAAACCCAGATAAAGCTTTTCGCAGACAACGCAAAGCTTTATCACATTTTTGACAAAAACACTCCAAATCAGCCTTTTACAAACTCAGTTCAAAATTTTTGTTCATGGGCTGACAAATGGCAAATGAAAATTGCACTGCACAAATGCCAAACGCTTTATCTGGGTCACAATAACCCCAAAACTACATACAGTCTAAATAATGTGGATATAAAATCAGCAAATGTGGTTAAGGATCTGGGTATTTTAGTCTCAAACGATTTAAAGCCCTCCAAACATTGTGCAGAAATTGCTAAAAAAGCTTACAATAGAGTTTCTTTACTTTTTCGTGCTTTTAAAACTACTGATATGCCCATTTTATTATTGGGTTTCAAAACTTTTTGTAGGCCTTTATTAGAATGTGAGACCCTAGTTTGGTCCCCAAACGCGATAAAAGACAAAAAATGCGTAGAAAATGTTCAAAATTTGTTTACTCATAGGTTGTATGAAAGATGTAGTTTTCCCAAAATTAGTTATGAAACCCGACTAACAGAAATAGATTTACATTCGCTTGAGCATCGTAGACTGATAAACGATTTAGTTCCATGTTACAAAATTGTTTATAACATAGTTGACGTTGACTTTAACAAGTTTTTTGCACTGGATGAAAGCACAAGAACTACAGGTCACAGTTTAAAATTAATTTTACCAAAATGTTCTCTAAATTGCTACAAATATTTCTTTTCAACTAGAACAATTAAAGCATGGAACGCATTGCCTTCTGATGTAGTTTCTGCAAAAACCGTTCAAGTATTTCGTCAAAAATAGAATATCTTAGCTTTATAATCCCTACTTTGTATCTACTGCATATCATTTCTTTTACCGCTTTCTATGGCAGTTCTTACAAAATGTTTAAGTATTTTATTTAAAGTTAAATGCCAAAATTTTATAATCTGTTCCTATTATGTATTTTAATTTTTATGATGACTAGTTATGAATTTACTTTTTTTTTAAGTTGTCGCGTTAGTTGTATTGTGTATCAATATTTGTGTTCAACTTAATAAACATTTAACATTTAACATCGTCTGTAACTAAAATTTTCAAGCAGTTTAAGTTCTACTTTTTTTGTGAAGAAAAAAAACACGTGGATTCAAATTTTCAAATATGGGTAGTTTGACAGTATAGACTAGTTCGGAATAAGGGTTTTTTAGTGTTAGGAAGAGGGTACAATAACTACTAGCGCCAATCATATGTAGAGGGAAAATTGAGAAACAGCGAGCGACTAGTACATTTTACGGTTTAAAATATTTCAAATATTTATTGGTTCAAAATCTTGACCTCTTCTCTTCAAAATTTCTTAAATACTTTTTAAATATTGCAAAAGCAAAAGCAGTTTTTGGGGATTTTTAGTTTTTTGCCGCTTCGTAGGGACGGCGCTGCTGGCGCGCTTGATTTCCAGTTTTTTAATGTTTCAATTACAGAAAATGCTTAATTTAAAAGTTTGGAATGGACTTTTCAAAATTAATTTTTACATTTTGAATAGTTTTAAAAGCAAAACGTTAAAAAAACCTATGTAGGTTTTAAATTAGTTTAAAATCACAAATTTAATCTTTATTTTTACTAATTTGAAATCACTGTTCAGGAAAATACTATTTAGTGGTGATTTCAAACTATTGTGATGTTTAATTAAAAAACAAAAATTTATTTAGCACAAACTGATATATTACAGCACTTTAACGTAGTGAAACATATCATCGTCTAGCAATTTTTATGAAGTATAAGTTTAAACTTAAGAAACTAAGAAAGCTAATATTTTTTCAAATTTTATTTTTTCTTTTTGTACCCTTCCTCGTACAGTAAAAGACGCTTATTCCAAACTAGTCTATAGGTGGCACGACAACGCCCCTATAACAGTACCCGCCATCGCAGAGTCCTTAAAGTTCTAATAATATTATAGCCAATTTTTAAAATATTGAAAAACAAATGCACGCGCAAAAATAAGTTAGTCATAATTTTTCAAATTCAAAATTCAGTTTTCTTTTTTTTATTATTATTAATATTCGAACGCTATGAGAAAATTAATTGTTTTATTGGATTGCTGAGAATCTAATTTTATAAGTTTAGTTTTTAAGATTTACTTAAAAAACTATTGGACAATTTAGGAAAAATACTCTAAAAATAGAGCAGGAATAAAGGCGATTTTCCCGAGCGTGTTTTTAGACAGATAATATGTGGATTAGTCTAAAGTAGATGTAGACTCTAGGAAATTAGAATCTGGTTTTTGCATTTGCTCACTGAATAAAAAATTTAAACCAATATTTATACACGTTGAACCAATTTCCCAACAAAGTTTTAGTTATTCTTTAGTTAGATTCAATGGCAATTAAAAATAACCATGATGACAATAATCTTTGACAATCGCGAAATCGCCAATTTCTCAATATAACTCCAACTTATTAATAGAAAATGTGGTGAAGTGATCGAATATTGCTGTGAGATTTTTTAAAAATTGTCATTCCCTTTGACTTTAAAGGAACTCAACTGGGTTGTGCAATTGGTTCACTAAATAAAAAATTATTATCATTTTGGTCTACATTTTTTTATTTAATGAGTAACTGCACATGTGAGACGCTAATTTGTTACACTCCATATACATGTATGTTTACTTGGGACTACTATGTAATATTACGAAAAAGATATAATTAAAAAAAATATTTTCTTTTTGTAAAATGATTTAAACCAAACCATGATCATTTATTTAACTAATGGAAATTATTGCTGCAAAAAAGTTTGGCCTCGTTTTGCAAAATCAGCTCAGCCTATGCTCAACACTAGGTTTTTAAAAGTTTAAAAATTTTAATGCCGTAAAAATAGATTTTACAAAAAAATGACATTTTCAAAACGCTTATGGTTCGAACACGGCCCTTTTATTAAATTTCCCCCTTTTCAAATTAAATTCCCCGTTACCACATTGCTTTTATACTCCGTTTATTTGATGATATAAGCAGCGATTTAGCAAGAATTTAGAATGCCAGAAGTCGGACGGACACTTGAGCAAATCGTATTGTGCGATGGGTAGTGCATTTAATTTCGGCACTTTTTCGTTTTTCCGATGTAACTTTTCACTGTATGGCCCGAATTTCATGTTTGATAGCTCATTTTGAAGCTTTCACGATACTGCGTTGCGTCACAAAAGTTTCACTGTCCGAAAGTTGTTTTTTTAATTAATTAAATCAGTTTTTAAAAAAATGAAAAATTGCCGAAATTAAATGTGTGCGTTTAATTTCGGTACTTTTTCGTTTTTCCGATGTAACTTTTCACTGTATGCCCCGATTTTCATGTTTGATAGCTCATTTTGAAGCTTTCACGATACTGCGTTGCGTCACAAAAGTTTCACTGTACGAAAGTTGTTTTTTTAATTAATTAAATCAGTTTTTAAAAATATGAAAAATTGCCGAAATTAAATGTGTGCATTTAATTTCGGCACTTTACAAACAATCGATTGTTTCTCAGTCAAAAAATCATCATTTTCAAAAATTTAAAAGCCTCTCATTATCTACAGACAGTTTTCTTTAATTTAAGCTTCTATTTGTTGTTTAACGTGTAACTGGCAAAAAGTTACAGCTAAAATGCCAACTAGTATCAAAATGAGCAAAATTTGGGAAAAAACCACGGGGAAAACCACGGGGACTAAAAATTCGGAAAATAGACTAAATTTTACCAGAACAGTTTGATTTTTAAACCAATTTATTGCGTAATCATGAAATGCCCATGTTCTAAAAACGAGTAACAATTTTAATTTTTATAAATCACACAATTTCACATAAAAAAATCATAAAATAACAAATAAAAAGCTCACGACAGTCATCTACATATAATTATCTCTCATTTAAGTTATCTATCAAACGTCGTATTCCGTTACGTATTACCAAAGATATAGTCTAAAATCAAAAATGCCCAATTGGGAAAAATGCCGAAATTAAATGCACTACCCTACAAGCTTGCTTCCGAAAATCGCACTTTTTTACACCAGATAAAAGTTTAAAAAAGTTTATTTATTTCGCCTAAAGCGATATACGTAAGCAAGGCTAATATCATTCGACGCTAAACGCTCAACCATATCAGACATAACAATACTTTAGAATAACAATATATTCTATAATAACAATATACAAATAACAATATTTTATAAATAACAATATAAGAGTATAGCTTCTGTCGATCGGGAGTTGATCTAACAATACTTTAGAATAACAATATATTCTATAATAACAATATACAAATAACAATATTTTATAAATAACAATATAAGAGTATAGCTTCTGTCGATCGGGAGTTGATCTCGGGACCTTCAAAAATTGGGATCTTCGGGACGTTAAAAAATTTTAAGCCCCCCAAATGACAGATAATATTTTGAAATTTGAGGCTATGTTTTTGTGTTGTGAAAATCAAAATGGGAGAAGCTAAAAATTCAAGATTTTCACTTTCATTGGAAATCAATTGCTTGCCAAAGCGCTCATTAGCTGAAAGTGATTTTGTGGCGTCATAATTCTGTGGAAATCTTTAAGATAAACTACTTTGATATAAATAGGAGGGTTTTAACCTTCGTCGACGAACTTTCTGCCACTATGGTGAAAAAACTATGGAAACAAAAAATTAACAATTAAGCACTTTACAAACTTTCAACACAACAATAAGCTAAAGGCTGGCTCATACTTGTGTAAAAACGTCCTTTTGACTTTGTCCAAAGGACGTTTTTACATAAGTATGAACCAGCCTTAACAATAAACTTACATAGTTTTGGGTTTTCGTACAATTTAGTGTTAAATACAATGCTTTTTTTTAATTAAATAAACGCTGTTTTAATTAAATCAATTCCATTTAGGAATACTGCGCCAAACAAATAGATTCATCATTAATTTATCTTTTTATAAGTTTAAAAAACTAATTTGAGTATCATTAACAATTTAAAAAAATTGTCGTTTAATCATTTTTTTCGACTCCATTAGTTCATTAATATTTTAGGAACAGCTAAGTTAAAAAAATTAACCTGCTTTACACACATTTTAAAGGTATAGTTGGGCTATAAATTTCTTTTGCAACAGTACATTCCTTTTACTGCGTTCATAAACTGTTATTATAAATGCGTGGATAAACTACCGCAACTACCAATACCTTTTTACCTTGGAAACCTACATACATTGCATTTAGGCATTTGGGACCGTGTGCGTAGAGATAATAACACTCATTTCTGGCAAATGTGGTGAAGGCAATACTGTAATTATTTTGTTTAAAACAATAAAAAGTTTATATTAGCAAGAATATATAACACAAGAGAATGTCCGACTGTACAATAAATTTTTGACCAAAATTTTGCGAGAAAAGTCGCACTTTTAAATTCGTGTGCGGCTTTTCCCGCAAAAATCCGCCATTTTCTGCTATGGTTTTCCCGCGCTGCGATTAAGTTAGTTTATTTCATTAAAACTAATAAGTTTTAACATCTTAAGGTAAAAAAAAACACGACTTTTACTCATTTAAACACAAAATTTTTGCTCCGCTTTGTTTTTATTTTTTTGTTGTGCAGGCAGACTCGCAGTGCGAATAAAGCAGTATAGAGTGCGAAAGCATTGTGAGCATTGCATTGCAGTCGCAAGTCGACTGTATTGCGTTGCGTTGCAAAGCATTGCGACTGCAGTCGCAGTCCCCATTTTGAGAAAAATAACACCATGTTAAAAATCGCAGCGCGAAAAAACTAGCAGAAAATGGCGGATTTTTGCGAGAAAAGTCGCACACTAATTCGAAAGTGCGACTTTTCTCGCAAAATTTTGGTCAAAAATTTAGCGTACAGTTGGACATTCTCTTGTGTTATATATTCTTTATATTACATATAAAAATTGTTGTGCAATAAATAATGTTGAATATTAAAAAATTTGTTATGATATATGTTATGTAAAAGAAGATATCGTCGTTACTACGGCAAAATGAGCCACAGTTCGTATAAAATATATGTGACTGTGACTCATTTTAAATTTAAAATAGGAGACTATTAACTACAGAATAAGTCACAGTCACGTGTATTTTATAATGACTGTGGCTCATTTTGCCGTAGTAACGACGATATACGTCACAAATGCCATAAAAAGGATTTAAAATTAAATTTTGTTGTGTATAAATTTTTTAAAAATTATTTACGACACCCAAAATATTGTTACTTCAAACTTCAAAGAAATTACAGCTTTCAATACGTAGAAGCTATTGCGGCTATTGGATTTAGAAAAAGAAATATTTCTCCAATAAACATGGAAACCAAAAAATTTGTTTTAAAATTTGTGAAAAAAAATTTTTTTTAGGGTTTTAAGTGTTTTAATTTCAAATAAAATGCTAACAGGAAACTCAATATTTATTTTCAAAAACACAAATATAAATGAATTTCAAACAAAATAAACATAAATAAAATAAAAAGAAATAAACTGTTCATATTACTTTTATTAAAAAATCATATACTGTAAATATAATGTAACACTACGTGTGTTTTAAGGGAAATCAGTATTATTAAGAAGGCCCGTTCACACCTGGTTTTAAATCCCAGATCCCATATCCCAGAAACCGCAAAAACAAGCGCTGGGTTTTCGTCGTTACTTTTACACCAAGCGTCGCAATCATGCAATGTCACTCCAGGGGCCTCTTTCATAAAAGTTACGAACATTCAATTTCTTTGTAAAAGTCCATTCTTTCTTTTTAAGCGACATTATTCTGATCTTTTCCAGCAGAAATTTTGCCGCGCTCACGTTTTATTGGTCAAAGCGCTCGTTTTTTAAAAGATGGCGGCTAAAAGATGTTCAGGTGTACTATATCAAACACGAAGTACGATCATTTTTGTTGATTCAGCCCAGTGTATGTTTAACATTAGGATTTTTAAAGTTACAAAGAAAAACTGAGATTTACAAAAAATAATGGAGTTTTTACAAAAAAATGAAATGTCCGTAACTTTTATAAAACAGCGGCCAGGGGCCTTTTGCATAAAAATTGCATGTAATTAATTTACCGCTGTAAATTAACAAACGCATATTTTTCTTTTGTATTTTTTATTAAAACGTATATTAATAAAATTGCGTTTAGATTTTAAAAAAATTACATGTCTGTAAATTCCATAAATTCCACAGTTACGTACGTATTTTTTAATTAATAAAATAAGAAGAAATTAAATGCGTTTATTAATTTACAATTACAAAAATCTTTATGAAATAGGCCCCAGCTGAATTTTTCACCACTTTCGGGCTCCGAAAAATAATTCAAAAAAAAAACGGTCTTTCTCTTTATTTTTTTTCTCTTTTTGATTCTTTTTTAAGACAAGTAGCCCGTGTCAGCCATACGGCTGACAAATAAGTTATCCTGTATTTTTCGGATTCACTAGATATTTTTTTTCAAAATTTTTTTATAATATTTCATGGACTGCAAGGTTTCTAATGATACTTTGTTTAGTCCAATTTGTTTTGTGGTTAAGGGAAGAAGGGTTCGTCCCCCTTTTGGTGATAATGTGTTGTCCAGCATAAGGATGTCCATGTTAATTGTATTTATTTCAACCTCCTTATGAAGATAGTCTCTGAGCTATAAGCTTCTAAAGGATATCTCATCCAGCCCAATTTTTTGTTATTGGAGAGGAAAGTCCATTCCCCCTTTTGTAAAATTTTTTTGTCCAGCATAAAGATGCAGATGTGCCATTTTCATGCTATTTTTTATATATTCAAAACTCAAAAACATAATATTCTGGTTTTCCATTGACTACTTACTCTAACTAATAAGTTTAAGCTAAATCGAAGACAAAAAATTTCTGAACTTTTAAAGTCCATAGGGTCCTTTCCCTTTTTGTAAAAATGCGTTGTCCATCTTAAAGATGTCCATGCAGTTTTTTTTAAATTTCAATATTTTTGTGACATTCACCGATTTATAAGCTTTGCAATGATATCTCATTTATCCTAATCTATTCTGCGGTTGGAGAGTAGGGTCCATTCCCGCTGTAGCGAAAATATCTTGTCCAGTATTAAGATGCCCATGTTCATCCTTCTAAAAAAACATAATATTTTGGCTTTCCATTGACTAATTATTCTCTTAACCAATAAGTTTGAACCAATTCAAAGACAAAAAATTTCTCAACTTTTAAAGTCCATATAGGGCCCCTTTCTTGTGAAAATGCGTTGTCCAGCCTAAAGATGCCCATGCGATTTTTTTAAAAATTTCAATCTCTTTATGAAATTCCTCAATTTGTAAGCTGTGCAATGATATCTCAATTAGCCCGATCCGTTTTGCGGTTGAAGAGTAGGGTCGCTCCCCACTTTAGCGAAAATATGTTGCCCAGTATTAAGATGTCCATGTTCATCTTTTCAAAAAAAAACATAATATTTTGGCTTTCCATTGACTTATTACTCTAACCAAAAAGTGTGAGCCATTTCAAAGACAATTATTTTTTTCAACTTTAAAAGTCCATAGGGCCCCATTTTTGTGAAAATGCATTGTCCAATCTAAAGATGTCCATGCGATTTATTTAAAGCTTTAACCCCTTTATGACATTCCCCTGTCGGTAAGCTTTGCAATGATATCTCATTTAGCCCAATCGGTTTTGTGGTTGGGAAAGAATATGATTCCGTTCTTTGGTGAAAAAACGTTGTTCAGTATAAAGATGTCCATGTTTGTTTTTCACAAAAAAAAATAGGATATGCTGGGTTTACGTTGTCTAATTACTGTTACCAATAAGTTTGAGCCAAACCAAAGACAAAAATTTTTCTAAGCTCCAAAATCCATAGGGTCCCCCTTTGGTGGGTGAAAATGTGTTGTCCAGTGTAAAGATGTTCATGTAAATCAATTTGTTTTGATTAATTGTTAATTGTTAATAAATTGTTTTGAAATTTCGATCCCATTACGACACTCCTTGGGGTATAAGCTATGCAATGACACCTCATTCAGCTTAATCTGTTGGGTGGTTATGGAGGAGTTAGGGAACACACAGACACACACACAGAGACATTACGTCTATTTCGTCGTTACTCTGACACAAAGAGTCACAATGACTATAAAATCAACGTGACTCTGACTCATTTTGTTTATATTAGTTGGGTTTTAAGATATAAAAAGAGTCACAGTTACGAGTATTTTACGACGCATCTGGCTCATTGTGTCAGAGTAACGACGATTTATATATAGATTTTTCGGCGTGGCGGCCGTCGCGACCGCTCTATCGCTTCTACAGTGCCATTGAGTTTAAATAAAAACAAATTTTTATTATTTCTCTAAAATTGTGCAGGATTTTATATAATTGGTACAAACTTTAATCAAATTTTAACAAACAGGACTTAAAATACAATTTGATTGTTCTTTTTTTATTTTGAATAATGTTTAAGCCATTTTAAGTCAGTAAAAATGGAATCTTTATACATTCATTTATATTCGCCACAGACTGTGTAAGACCGAAATAATTTTATTTGTAACAAACATTACTGTAGACTTTGATTAAAAAAAACCCATTATTTTGAGATTGAATTAAAAAGTTAAGGCTTGTTGCTGGCTGAGCTTGAACCAGAAGCTTTGGCCTCAACAAGATATGGCCTCAACAAACCCCAATTTTTATTTTAATTTGAAAAGTTGGGTCTACAAGCGAAATCTACAAAAGTGTTTGCTAAGTTATAAATACAAAATAAAAGCCGCCGAAAAAACCCCAATTAATTAAAATTTTTAGTTTTAAAATTGTATCAGAAAATTAGCGTCATTTGGAACATATTTTGTTATTTCAAAATATAATTTAAGGGAGGCTTATGCAAAAAAAACTTC
This sequence comes from Microlaimidae sp. YZB2_3, assembly GCA_030248175.1. Classification (NCBI taxonomy): domain Eukaryota; kingdom Metazoa; phylum Nematoda; class Chromadorea; order Desmodorida; family Microlaimidae; species Microlaimidae sp. YZB2_3. The sequence continues at coordinate 49,039 of JASAMX010024919.1, forward strand.
TGTTTTTTATTAGGCGCTTTCTGTTGCCAATCAAGTTTAATGCTCTTAACAATAATCGTAAGTTAGTTTCAATACAATTTTTCAAATGGCAATGATTTGTTGGTTCAAATAAAATTTTTCGAACCCTTGGTAAAAACTTCGGTTTACTGTATAAAAAAATCTATTTTTGCGCGTTTTTTTTAAACTAAACTCTTGGTTTCAAATTTGAAATAACAGAAGGGCTTATTATACACGACAAAAAAATCAAAATAGTTTTTTTAAATAGCTGTATTTGATACTGTTAGAATTGAACTAAAACAAATTTTTAATTTGAGTATTTGTGTACATGACGTTTTTATTAAGTTTTATAAAGAATAACGGTGTAAATTCGAAATGTACAGAAAGGTCTCGAAGAAAATTTTTCAAGTAAAAGGAAGTGGGATAAAAACGGACACCAAAAATACTTAAAATTTCTTATAATATACAATTTTGAATAAAAAACATAAAATGGTAACTATAATACACATAATACAATAATTTCCCATTGAATAAACTAAATAATAATTAAAGAACTTATTGATAAAACGTACATCTTCTTCCAAATTTATTGTATTGTACTGCTCAAAAATATTTTTTAAATTTAAAATTAAACGTGTTTTTTAAGTTTTTACTGTAAAAGGTAGGAGTTAAATTGGAAGGAGACATATACATTTTATTAATAGATTGATGAATTATTAATCAATATGTTGTATTTCATTTTTGTATTATTATAATTTTTTCATATTTTTTTGTTAAAAATTGTTTTTCGTAAAAAATTTTCGGTTATTTTTTAGTTTCCGGGTTATTCGTTTCCTTTTAACCAATATCATTTTAAAAACTCCTCTTTGAAACCTTTCTGTACATTTGGATTTCCGTCGTAATTCTTTATAAATATTGGCCAAGGAAAGTGGCTTTACTTTGTTTAAACAAACTATTTGGGAAAAAAAGAAAAGGCATTATTCGTGTTAGTAGTTTATTAACAGCTGAGAATTAGTTTTTACTGTAATATATATTTTTTTCTGTATGACTTCTTATAGCTTGGTAAGATGTAAATAAATATATAAAAAAAGAATTATACTCTCAGTTTGTAGTACACCCTCAGTTATATTTTAAAACCCAAAACACCAAAAAAAAAAACCACAAATGCTCAACTATAGTGGGATATACTGAAAACTGTTCATAGATTAATTTTTATTTTTCAAATTTTATTTAAATACCATCAAAAATTACACTTTATTGCAAAAGAATGAAATTTAATTGACCAATTGCAAAATATACAACTTCAAGAATACATATATATACAACTTCAAGAATACATAAAAAAGAATTTATCACTTTAAACTATACTTTAAACTATCCGTGCATAGTATTGACACAAATTTAACCCTAGAGTTGTGATAGTTAGCCAAAAATCAAAGTAGGTATTTAAGTAGGTAGTTAACTACTTTTAAAATTATAAGTAGGTAGTTAAGTAGTTACACAAAATCACAAGTAGGTAGTAAGTAAGTAGTTAACTACATGAAATGTTTTAACTAGGTAGTTAAGTAGTAAGTAGTTAAGTAGGTAGTTAAGTAGTTACTTTTTGAACTAAATATATACTTATATTAAAGTCTTAGTAAAACTAAAAGTTTAAATTCTTAATCGAAAAAAAACTTTGTCACACCTTTAATAATTAATATTTCCATATTTTATTGGTTTTTTGGCAGTTTTTATGTTTACGGCTTGAAAAATAATACAATATAGTTTAAATTTAGGAAGTTTAAAAGAAAAATATTTTATAGTTAAGTTAACTTATGTTTTGCTGACGTATTTAGCAAGCTTATATAAAAAGTTTTGTATTTTTCACCCCGTTTAATGTATAACGGTGCTGATGGGTTAGGGATATAATAGATGGGTTAGGGTTAGGGTTCGCAGATATATCTACACTTCCCGACAAATTATTAGCTTTGCTTTTGCTTTTTTACTAGAGCATTTTTCCCGGTTACTTGCAAAAACTTCATTTGCTTTATGTTTTTTGCTTGGATGACAATAGCTTGGATGACATTTTTTGCTTAAATTTCTCTCAGATGACATAGGCAGGATATTGACCCAAAGACACAAAAACAAGATTATAAGTTGAATGGTTAAAATAATTCCCACAACACACAACCATTTTTTTGGTTTTAAAAACTCACTTGGGGTGGATTGCAAAGAAAAAAATGTATTGAGATTGTTTGTCTTATATATGTAATCTTGTTGGACAAAAGAAGCGGAAAAGTAAGCTTAGTATCCATTTTAAAACAAAATTATAATTGATTTTAAAATATTTTCTTAACTAAAACATTTTTTAAACCATACATTGGAATTCTAATAAATATGAGTAATACATCATTTAAAAAGATTAAATTTTTTTGCTTTTTTCAATTTTAAAACTTTAATTAAAAAATAAGAAATGCATAGTACTTTACACCAAATTAAATAAAAACAAAACAAACAGAATTTTGTTTTCTTTTAACACAAAAATAAAAGTTTGTCTTATTATAATTTATTTTAACTATGTTCTCTATGAAACTTTAATAAAAGCATTGCTGCATTTTAAAATGGGTTCATAAACTATAAAGCATACCTATGTGTATAAAATCACTGTTGAGTGTCCCGATATGGATTTTTATTTAAGACACTCAGCGCGTGCGAATTACTAGGAATATATACATATGTCACTATCACCACATTCTGTTTTAAACAGTTAGGAGTTTTTGGTAGTATATCCACCCCACAAATTGATTGTTCGTGTAAAAACAATAACTACTTGACTGTCTATTTTACTAACTATTTTATACCTACTTCGCCAACTACATTTTTCCTACTTAGCTAACTACTTTCTGCCTAGTTTATAACTACTTTGTTAACTACTTGTATTAGCTACTTTATTTTTTGAAAGTAGGTAGTTAAGTAGTTAGCCAAAATTATGGTAGTTAAGTAGTTATCACAACACTATTTAACCCCCGGGGATCAAATATAACCCCGGAAGATTGAATTTAACATCCCCGTGGGTTAAATTTGATTTCTTGGGAAATTAAATTTATTTCAAAGCTACACACAAATCAAAAATAAATTTTATAACACAGCAATACTCCTTATAATGGTTTAAAGGCGCAAGTTTTTCCCGCTAATCATCTTATCATGCCGCGCGCTCCTGTGGCTCGCTGTGGGCTGTTCCTTGCGCGCGCACACACACATACACCGGTCCTCTTTCTCTCGCTGTCGGCTGTCCCTTTCCCTTATTGTGCGTGTGCTCCCTCTCCTTCCCCTCCTTTTCGCGACGGCTATTCATAGATAATGACAAGACGTCGTTTTCGCGTTCTCCAGCCCCCCATCCTGACAGATTTCCGCAATGAAAAAATTACCCCTCAATTTTATTCTTTGGCAAAAAATCGTACCTTTTCTTTGCTATTGTCGTTTTTACTATAATTTCCAAGCTTTGTAAAATATATAGTCGTTTGTTAGTCTGTGCTAATAGTTCTCCATAAAGTTCGCTTCTCCCACTATCTAGTCAATCTCCTTTCTCCTCCCTACACGCTTATCGTGTTTATGTCTTATCAGTTTTTTACGAAGCATAGCTTTTAGCTTATCCGTTTTCCATGAAGCAAATCAAACCCACACAAAGCCTTAGCTCAGCTCCAAAACGCTAAAACATATCTCCTTTATTTAAAGCAGTTTACTATTACTTTTTTAACATCTAATATTTATCAAATCTAAAGCACAAATTAATACGAGATTATATACTAAATACTTTTTTTTCCTATATTTTTTGGGCGCGCCCCCTCTTCGGTCGTCGGCACGGCGACACCGGCAACTATAAGTGCTACTATAAACAACATAGATGAACAAGGGGGGTAGGGTGGGGTCCGACCCAAAAGCCTTAAAAATTTCGGGCCCCCTAGAAAAAAATCCAGGGGCCCGCCTTCCCCCAAATTTTCGAATTTTTTACCCCTGACCTTCCTCTAGATTTTGAACTCTGACCCCTCCCCTCCCCTCTCGAGAAAATTTTAATTAGTTTTTTATACTAAATTTCCTTCCAAATGCTAATTTTTAACACAAATTTTATGTTTTTTAGATCCTTTTTTATACCTGAAAATATAGCTTTTTATTCAATAAAATGTAGTATTATCCTATAAAAAGAACAATTATTAAAGTTATTATGGTTTAAAACTGTTTTGTTTCTTACACCCAATCTCACCCCACCTCCTTGAGGTTTTTACCAAATTTTTATCCTGGTTGACCCCAGAAGCTAGTGTATGTTGACTTGGAAGGTCCCCCCCCCCTAGATTTTGAAATTTCATTTACCCGGGGTAACCACTAGCTTTTTGACCGTGTTCATTGATGATAAACAAGATAACAAATAGGTACATACAAAAAGAACCCAAATATTATGTTCCAATGATAAAAAAACGCCGCTAAAAATAGGTGAACCGCCAATCTTTCTTCCTGTCTAATGTCGCCAGAATTTTTATCAACCTCAATTTAAGTTTTATTATTTTTGATGAATTATTTTTTTAGCTTCCACAAAAAAAACAGAATATTTCGCTTTTAAAATTTCTTCTTTAATATTTTAATTTATATACACAAAAAATATGCAGTGAAAAAATATATATAATTTAATTTTTAAGCTGTTACGCATTAAAGGATTAGTTTATACGAAAGCGATATCAATTTGTAAATAAACGGTTTATGATCAAGAAATAAATTTTTCGTTTCGATTTTAATCAATTTTGGTTGCCAGTCCACGTATTTGGTTTTGATAGTATAATTTTAACATAAATGGTAGTTTTAAATATTAGAAAAATGCGGTTGTTTATACAATATTTTTCAAAAAAATTTTACGGTTATTTTTATTCTGTTTCGTGGGTTTTTTAGCAGAAGAAGAAAAAGGTTGGTGGCCATAAACCATAATAACTTTAATAATTGTTCTTTTTATAAGATAATAGTACATTTTATCGAATAAAAAGCGGTATTGTGGTGTAAAAAAGGTGTTAAAACATGAATATGTGTAAAAAAAAAATTGACGTTTTTGGAAGAAAATTTAGTATAAAAAAAAGTACCAAGAATTTTCCCTAGGGGGAGGGGGAGTCAGATTTAAAATTCTAGAGGGGGTCAGGGGTAAAAAATTCGGAAATTTGAGAGGAGGGGGCCCTAGATTTTCGTCTGGGTGGTCCCAAAATTTCAAGGCTGAGGGGGGGGGCGTACCTCCCCCCCCCCCCCTCTTTTCTCACCTATGACGATAACTGTTTGTGTTTGGGAAAATTTTTGGAGGAAATACATTTCAAGTTTAAATAAGCTTTAAATCGCTCATTTAAGGCATATGTGGGCAAGAAAAAGGGTTGGGGGAGTTTATATCTCCTCCCCCCCTTCAAAAAAAAAATCCTGATTACTGCTGACACCCCCCTAAAATTTAGGGGTTCCTTTCCTCGGCCACCTCCTTTAAAATTTGGGAAGTTCCAGAGTACTAAACACGCTAAAAATACGGTAGTTAAGGTATACCCCAAAAAATTTTGGGACACCCCTTTCCCTTCCCAAATTTCGGGGGTTGGGAATACCGGTCCAAAATCCGGAAGGGTTCCCACCAATGTTTGGGGGTCGGGTATACCTTCCAAAATTAGGGAGACTGCCCACCTATGCAGGTAGGAAAGAAGGTATAAGGTTATATAAATTACTTTTCCCCTCCCTTAAAATTCGGCCAAGGTTATATAATTTGTAGTGATGTTTCTACCGACAATCCACTAATATCATGCTAAAGAGGTCTATTCATTTATAGCGGAGCTTCCTCCGGCGCTCTTAAATGAGCGATTTAAAGCTTATTTAAACTTGAAATGTATTTCCTCGAAATATTTTTCCCCAAACACAAACAGTTATCGTCATAGGTGAGAAAGAGGGGGGGGGGAAGAATGGGGTCCACCCCCCCTAGCCTTGAAATTTTGGGACCACCCAGACGAAAATCTAGGGCCCCCTCCTCCCAAATTTCCGAATTTTTTACCCCTAACCCCCTCTAGAATTTGAAATCTGACTCCCCCCCTCCCTCCTCGGGAAAATTCTGGGTACTTTTTTTTATACTAAATTTTCTTCCAAAAACGTGAATTTTTAATTTTTTACACATATTCATGTTTTAACACCTTTTTTACACCAGAATACCGCTTTTTATTCGATAAAATGTACTATTATCTTATAAAAAGAACAATTATTAAAGTTATTATGGTTTATGGCCACCAACCTTTTTCTTCTACGTAAGAAAACCCACGAAACAGAATAAAATAACCGTAAAATTTTTTTTGAAAAATATTGTATAGACAACCGCATTTTTTAATATCTAAAACTACCATTTATGTTAAAATTATACTATCAAAACCAAATACGTGGACTGGCAACCAAAATTGATTAAAATCGAAACGAAAAATTTATTTCTTGATCATAAACCGTTTATTTACAAATTGATATCGCTTTCGTATAAACTAATCCTTTAATGCGTAACAGCTTAAAAATTAAATTATATATATTTTTTCACTGCATATTTTTTGTGTATATAAATTAAATATTAAAGAAGAAATTTTAAAAGCGAAATATTCTGTTTTTTTTGTGGAAGCTAAAAAAATAATTCATCAAAAATAATAAAACTTAAATTGAGGTTGATAAAAATTCTGGCGACATTAGACAGGAAGAAAGATTGGCGGTTCACCTATTTTTAGCGGCGTTTTTTTATCATTGGAACATAATATTTGGGTTCTTTTTGTATGTACCTATTTGTTATCTTGTTTATCATAGATGAACACGGTCAAAAAGCTAGGGGGGTGGTTACCCCGGGTAAATGAAATTTCAAAATCTAGGGGGGGGGGACCTAGGGGGGGTCGAACCCCCCTAGCTTTCTAGGGGGTCGACCCGGGGTGGAAAATTTTGAAACCTAGAGGGGGGTCAGGTGGGGTCCGGTGTCCAAAGCAAAACAGTTTTAAACCATAATAACTTTAATAATTGTTCTTTTTATAGGATAATACTACATTTTATTGAATAAAAAGCTATATTTAGGTATAAAAAGGGTGTAAAAACATGAATTTGTGTTAAAAATTCACGTTTTTGGAAGGAAATTTAGTATAAAAAAAGTAATTAAAATTTTCTCGAGAGAGGAAGGGGGAGGGTCAGATTTCAAAATCTAGAGGGGGCTCAGGGGTAAAAAATTCTAAAATTGGAGGGGGGGAGGAGGGCTCCTGGATTTTTTTCTAGGGGGAGGCAAAACTTCGAGGCTAGGGGGGGTGGACCCCACCCTACCCCCCTTGTTCATCTATGTTGTTTATAATGACATTATAGTATATTTTTTTTTACTTGCACATAGAGTTGTCGTAATTTATGACCTGTGCATTTTACTTATAAATAAAATAAAATAAATAAAATAGTTGACACAGTAGGAAATTAAAAATAATATGAAAACGAAACAAATGGTTGATAAATAATGGTACTTTCATTTAGACATTATATAAGTTATAACAAATTATTTCTAAAAATTAATTCCCTTTCAAAAAAATATAGACGAAAATTAAAAGTATTTAGTATATACATACCTCGTCAATCTAAGTTATATTTACTTTAGCCCATTTAATAACATAATTTAGATGTTAAAAACAGTAATAGTCAAACATTGACTTTTTAACATACAAGGACCGATCATTGTTTTTTAAGCCATTCAGAGCTGAGCTTTAAGGCTTTATATTAGACTTTGATTTGCTTCATTTGGTTTATCAACCATGCGCAGACTAGCTAAAAGCTATGCTTCGTAAAAAACTTTGATAAGACATAAACACTGATAAGCGTGTAGGGAGGAGCAAAGAAGCGTTGACTAGATCAGTGGGAAAAGCGAACCTTTTATGCGAGAACTATTCAGCACAGACTTAGCAAACGCACTATATCTTTTACCCGAGAGCTTTGAAACATAGTTAAAAACGATCAATAGCCTTAACAGAAAAGGTCACTGATTTTTCCCGAAGAGAGACTTAAAACAAGGGTTAATTTTTTTTCATTTGCAGGAAATCTTGTTACGCCAAAATATGGTGGGCTTGTTTGACTTGTAACGCGAAAACGTTTACGTCTTGTCATTATCTTATTGAATAGCACGTCGCCGTAAAAGGAGGGGGAAGGAGTTAGGGAGCTACAACGCACATATTATAGGGAAAGGGACAGCCCGAACTAGCGGAGTAGACTTTGAATAGAGGACCGGTGTATGTGTGTGTGCGCGCTGCTTACATATGTGATAACATTTAAGCATTCCCTAACTAGCATTAAGCCGAAGACGGAAAGAGAGCGCACACAGGCAACTTCCTTATCTATCCCAGGTTGATTTAGCTGCGGAATAAACCCTTGCGCCCCACTTTCCTAACCACACAACAATATTTAATCACACCATTTATTAAAACTTATGTCAATTAATTTTTGCCTTTGCAAAAGGAGACTCGCTGCTCCTGCTGATTAACATAAAACTACGCCCAACACACTGTATATAAATATACATATCATGGGCTGTGATTGTTATAGTTTCCTACCTACAAAATTCTATTATGTCTGCCACCTGCCACGTTTCCGGATATATAAAAATGGCCAGCGCGGATGAATGGGCTTTTGAAAAAGGATACGGGAAAACGGCTAACCGTCTCCATTTCGCATTTTAGCTTCTCAAAAATAAAATAATTTGAATTCCCAATTAAAAAAACGGATGTTATTGTAAAAAATATCTTGCCCAAACGAAAGTCAATTTAACAATTTAAAAAATTTTCAAATATAAATAAACTACACTACGAATACATGCCACTAAAATAAACCACAGGCAACGCAGGGCAGAAAGAGCGTAAATTTTCAAAAAAATTACTGGGACGCGGACTAACTAAAAAACACAGAAAGATATTTCTACAATTTAGGGAACCAAAAATGCGCTTTTGGGTATCTCCTTTATTGGATATTTTTGGGAGAGGGTCCACCCACGACGGTGTATTCTTCCTTCCACCTTAGTGCAAAATTTTAAGCCCTCTCCTCCTTTTTTAGTTTAGCTTGTTCTCCCAAAGCTCAAGAGCGGTCTGGCTCGACCCATCCTCTCGACCAATGCCGACCACCCGTTCCATCTTTCCAGACAGTTAAAGAGTAAAGTTTTAATCTACATTTACTAAAACATATTGTGTTTTTTTTAATAAAAACAGTTTACTTTTGCACACTTCTATGACTCAATAACCTATTTAAGTCTAAAAATTTGATAGAAAGTACAAAAAAAAAACTTACATTTATGATTACAAATAACCCTATCAAAAAACCTGGTCCCACTTACCTCTTTCTTCTAAATTTCAAATCGGTCACCCAGGGTCGACACGTACTAAAAACCCACAAGGTACGTATTTTCTGGTTTCTGGACCCTGACCGCAAAAAATTTTGACTTCAACACACGGATAGACCCAACATCATAGATGAACAAGGGGGGTAGGGTGGGTTCCACCCACCCCCCCCCCCTAGCCTCGAAATTTTGGCCCCCCCCCTAGAAAAAAATCCAGGGCCCACCCTCCCCCCAAATTTTCGAATGTTTCACCCCTGACCCCCCTCTAAATTTTGAAATCTCACCCCACCCCCTCCCCCTCTAGAAAAAATTTTAAGTACTTTTTTATACTAAATTTTCTTGCAAAAACGTCAATTTTTAACACAAATTCATGTTTTTATACCCTTTTTATACCTAAATATCGCTTTTTATTCAATAAATTGTAGTATTATTAAAGTAATTATGGTTTAAAACTGTTTTGCTTTGGACTCCGGACCCCACCTGAAACCCCCTCTAGATTTCAAAATTTCGCACCCCGGGTCGACCCCCCCTTAAAAGCTAGGGGGGGTTTGACCCCCCATAGGACTCCCCTCCTAGATTTTGAAAAGTCATTTACCCGGGGTAAATAAATACCAACCTCTGGCTTTTTGACCGTGTTCATCTATGCCCAACATTGTTGGGAGACATGGATGAAAACGGTCACCGAAGCGGGGGGTTTACTCCGGGTAAATGACAATTGAAAATTTAGGAGGGGTCCTAAAGGGGGGTCGACCTAGTGTGGAAAATTTGGAAATCTACAGGGGGGTAAGGTGGGGTCCAGTGTCCAAAAAAATACTTTTAAACCATTCAGGTTTAATAATTGTTTTTTATAGGATAATACTACGTTCTATTAAATAAAATGCCCGATTTAGGTATAAAAAGGGTGTAAAAACACTTTTTTTTTTGTAAAAATTCACGTTTTTGGGAAAAAAATAAAATGCACCGCAGAAAAAAAAACTATATGAGTAAAAAAACGTTCCTCGGATTCCCCCACTCCGGTACAACTTTCTCATGTATAGACAAAGGATTCTAGGACACGAGGGTACTGGACACGAGGGTACTGAGCTAAGAAAAAATACGTTTGCCACAAATATGTAAATTTTTAAAACTGAATGAGCTGAACTGAATTTTAATCTTTGTTTGAATGCGTAGACAATTAAACGTTACATAAGTCGGTTCGTTTTTAATTATAAATAACATTTTTGCTTGCTTAAATATAATGGAATTTAATACCAAAAAACATTGCAAACTGTTTAAAAACATCGTACTAATTAAACAAAATTTTTAAAGGTCAGTTTACACACAACTTATACTATGGCTTTTTAATAAAAACAATAATAATGTTATTGAAGCTTACTTTAAAGCTCTGAAGCTTCGAAACCCTGTCTTTGCAAAAAACTAAAGAATTAATATTAAACAATTTCCACACAGTTTTTCCACACACCACGAAAAATAACCACAAAAATGTTTTGACAGCACAATCAAAGCATAACAGCAACCTTAATGTTTATTATTTTTTAAGTCGTCTCATAGCTTCTCAGCATTTTAGAATTATTTTTTAAAAAATGCACGAAAATGTAGACAAATAACACAAAAATGTCAAACATGAAATTATTATTTTTGTTTTATTTCTTATCAATAATTTTTTTATAATCCTATCTTTTTTAAGTCAGTCAAACAAACTAAAAGATTTTTAAGTAAAACAAACTATTGTTATGCAATAAATTTATTCCGCTTTATGCGGGAGCGGGAAGGTTACGTTTTTTGCTTGTCAGTACCCTCGTGTCCAGTACCCTCGTGTCCAGTACCCTCGTGTCCCCCCTTGCATAATGAATCGATTTTGCTGCGAGGTTGTGGTGAACGCAATTTTTTTAAGCCCAGTACCTTCGTGTCCAGTACCCTCGTGTCCCGTTCCCTAGACAAAGATATCTAGTGGTTACAATCAGAGAGTAAGAGTAGAATTTCACTGGATCTTGAATCCGAAAACACTATTCAGCACACAACCGTACCACTTTTTAATATCTTTGATTATTTGGTACAACACAAATTGTTTAACAAAATGATTATCAAGGAGATCTTTCATAATGATAAATTCTGTACACAAAAGATAAATTTGGAGGAGACCTAACTCTCCCCGCCCGCTCACGTCTAAAATTCTAAGGAGATTTTAAACAAAAATATGTAAAAAAAATAAATGAAACACTCAGAAAAAAAGCCGCGAAAACAACCTCAGGAACTTTTTGAAAATATATAAACACGTTTTTTTCGTGTTTCTAATTTAACACTTTGACATTGACAAATGTGTCCATTCACTACATACAGATGACATAAGATATTTAATCTTTCAGATGACAGCACCTTCGGTTTTTATTTTTCCCAGGTACTGATTTCTGACATCATTGTTTTTTTTCATAACAACCACATCCATCAAAAGAAATTGTGCTTTACAAAACATCACATAAACAACTTTTAACTTATTAAAAATATCTGCTTTAAAATAGTTGACAAATAATTTTTGAGGAACAAAATAATGATTCAACTTTCTAATACAAAATGTACATTGTATGATATCCATAAAAAAGTTCTTGTTTGTTCTAAATTAAATTAAAATTAAGCCTTCAGCACAGAATTTAGCTAAACCTTAGAAATCATAAAATTGCACAGAAGAGTTATAAACAAAGTATATTATTTATTATTATTTTAATATATTTAAAATTTTTCGATGGAATAAGACATGGGGCTAAAAAGTAAAAACCCAACACAGGCTTTTTTTAAAAAAACAAGACTGGGCTGATCCAACTGGCTGAAAAAGGTTCCGTTCAGTTCATCATGCACCTGCACCCATGGTCTAATAAAGAGTAAATAAGGTTGTCATACTTTATTTTAAATAATTTATATTTAAAACAATGCTTTAGCAAATAAAGCCTTATTTTGAGCTGCGGTCATTTTAGCCTGGATTCAAGTAATTGCAAGAAAACTGAGTTAAAATATTATTTTGTATGTTTACTAAAAAAATTCTGATCTGCAATTGACATAAAGGTAATTCCTGTCTGTATATTATTTTTTAAAGTTGTCCAGTTGTATCAGGTTTCACAGTTTGTTTTATTTGGAATTGGAATCATCGTTTCAAAATTTTCAAAAGTTCTCCGTATTTTCCTAACAAAAACTAATGATTTTAACCCGCCGCGACAGTATGGTCGGAATTTCAAACTTTCAAAACTATGTAAATCTCGCAAAGTTATGAAATAAAAACTCTTGGTTGAAAAAAAATCAGAAATCCTCAAAAAATATTTATACCAAACCACTTAAAATAGAACTGGCACGCAATAAAGCCGAATAGCAAAGAGAGTGGAAAAAAGGATGGCAAAATCTAAACTTTATTATATCACTTCTTCTCCTTCTGTTTGTCAGTATTTGCATTGAATTTGTTATTTGTCATTCCTAACGAATATGAGAAGCGGAGAGACGAGGGGCTTAGAGTGCAGCCTAAGGGGGACTATCCACTTTTCAGAACGTCTAAATTAAGTCAGCTCTTTTTGCAAAATATTCAGATTTAGTTGGTCGGCATTATTTTGATTTTTTTTTATCTAGTACGATTTGAAAAGCAATTGAAAGATAAACCATTCTGAGCTTCCAAACGAAAATTCGCTGGCTTGGAAAATTGAATGAAAGAATTATGGAAGCTATTATCTAGTGTTTGACGCCAAGTTCATTATTCAAACAAAGAAAAATAGACAGAACAGGACATGGATTCAAAAATCTTAAAAACAAAAAAAAAACTAGAGAGAGGCCTTCTGTTGTGGTTTTGCACCAAAGTCAAATTCTGCAATAAAGCAAGGGGATCCTCGATAATTACACTCATTCGCCCTTTTATTTTTCCTTTTCACTTCCAATTAAAAATGATCAATGCCAGAATACACTAGACCACAACAAACGGCTGCCGTTCTTGTAATTAATGCTAGCCGTTGCGTTATTTATGTTGTCTAAAAAATAAACATTACGGGAATCTCTGCTTAGTATAAATGAAAACTAAGCTATAACAAAAAAGCTTAAAGATCATTCAGCAAAAAAGAATACCTATAACATTAAAGGAACAGAATTGAAAACAAAATTTAGTATGTTTATTTGTTTTGGTTTGGTATAAATTGTTGGTTCCTTGAGAAAAATGACGTTTTCTGTATCAAAAAATTAAAATGCGAGAGCCTAAAATAAAAAAATATGAGTATAAACATGTGATGTACTGCAATATACATTCAGGCATTTTTATTTTTGTACTGTTTTATTCTTTATCTTATGTAATTTGGCTTCCCGTTACCTTAATTTCAACTTTGGTCAATGAATTATCAAGAATACTTGTCTCAACAACCATATACAGACCTGTGCACGGCCCCCCCCCCCCGGGGTTAAAACGGGGGGGGGGGGCGATCCGAAAACGGGGGGGGCACGGGGGGGAGGCCTTTTTTGAAACGGGGGGGGGCAATAAAACGGGGGGGGGCAAGCAGGAGGGAAAGAGAAGAAAAGGAGAAAAAAGAGAAAAAAAGAAGGGAAAAGGGAAAAAAGGGACAAAAAAGCGGAAATAAGGTAAAAATAGGTCTAAAATGGCTTAAAATACATTGAAATAGGCTAAAAACTGCAAAAAATTCGCGATGATGGCGTCATCATAGGTCAAAAATGGCGTCATATTTTTAGGGTACTTTTTCATTTTTTGGCGGGGGGGGGGGGTGCAATAAAACGGGTGGGGGGCAAATCCTCCAATAAAACGGGGGGGGGGGGGGCATTTTCAGACCGTGCACAGGTCTGCATATAATATTATATTTAACTGAAAGTGGAATAACTTAGTAGAAAAAGGAAAAATAAGTTAAAAAAACGCTAATTTTTAATCAAAAAGCCGTTTTTATTAAATTTTTGAGCTTTATATTGCTTAAAACATTCATTTTGACCTCAAAACTTAAGTTTGGAAGTAGTAAAAGACATTTTTTTCTTCATTTTTTCAAAATCGGGGGGAGGGTTAACCTTTTCTCTCTCTCCCTATTTCTGAGTGGGGGGGTTAAACACTTAAACCCCCCATCTCAGAGTTTGGGGGTTAACTTTCCTTCAACGCCCCCCCCCGTACCCATGTATGGTTGTTATCACACAACCGCGAAGTGAAAATTTTTAAAAAAGCGTTTGCAAATCAAATTCAAACGTTATATTGTATTGTAAAATAGGTCTAAATTAAATAGCTTACTGTAAAAATGATAAAATAATAACCAATTTACAGACCTACGCACGGTTTGAATATGCTCCCCATATATGGGCAAGTCCAGAGTGGGTGGGTTAAACCCAGATTTAGGGGGTTTATTAAAATCCGAGAAACGCAGTTTACCCCTATTGTTTTTTTGGAGTGCATTTACCCATATCGTTTTTCGATATTAATGAAAATAGGTAAAAGCGCTAATTTTAGGTCGAAAAGCCATTTTTATTGCATTTTTGACCTTTTGTGTTTAAAACATTTATTTTGACATATAAACTTAAGTGTGGAGGCAGTTAGAATAGAAGTCATTTTAACGACTTTTTTTGCATTTTTCCAAAATATAAGGGGGGTTAACCCTTTCTGTTTCCCACTTTTGAGTGGGGGGCTTAAGCCCCAATCTCAGAATTTGGGAGGGTTACCCCCCCCCCTGGTTTGTGTATAATCTTCGCGCAGCTTGTGTAAACTCTGTAACTAAAAAATGTCTGCATGATTTTTATCACACAATTTTTCAGAAAGAAAAACAAGCATTTTTCAAAAACACATCATTAAATTAAAACCTTAAATTTACAAAGAAAAATTAAAAAAGAAGATTTCAGTTTATAAAGAACATACTATAACATAAAAAATATAAACTTTTTTTGATATTCAGGTTTCAATTAGGCTTAGGAAAAACTAAAATATTTGATTGTTGGTTTATTGCTAAAAAGTGGGTTTCAAACGCATTTTGGTGGAAATTTTATTCTCAAAAAAATTTGTGCAACTCTGGTAGGAATTTTCACGTTTTTCAGTATAATGCGTATTGCAACGATCAACTGCTCCGCGATCTAAATCCCAGGTAATGGACTGCGTGACGATCACTTACTCGGAGTTAAAGATGAAAATTGATATTCCGAAATTTATTCGATTTGTTTTTTTACACAATTTTTTTGGCACTTTCCAATTTTCAGCGCGCTAATTTTTAAACACGCTGAAAAATCATTTTTTAAAAACGGTTAAACTAAGCGGAAACGCCTTTCAGCTAAACAGTTTTAAGCGCCTTTTTTGTTTTTTCTAAGCCTAAGCAAAACCTAAAAATCAAGCAAAACTTTATTATGATAGAGTTTCAGATTTTTCAACGCGCTTAAAATTACCACCAGCGCGCTGAAAATTAGAATCTGCCATTTTTTCCGGACAATTCTAATTTTTAGCGCGCTTTAAAGCGCGCTGAAAAACTTAAAAATCTATCATGATAAAGCCTAAGTTGGTTTTTGGCTTTTGCTTAGGAAAATCAAAAAAAGCTTTTAAAACTCTTTAGCTTACTCAAACAGGCGTTTTCGCTTAGTTTAACTGAGTTAAAAAAATTATTTTTCAGTGCGCTTAAAAATAGCGCCCTGCGCTGACAATGACGGTATAATTAACAGCCGTATTCACGAAACCGGCGAGGCCTCGCCGGCGTGATCGCGCTCAGCGTGGCAGTTTCTAATTTTCAGCGCGCTGAAAAATAAATTTTTAAACACGGTTAAACTAAGCGAAAACGCCTTTTTTAGTCAGCTAAACGGTTTTAAACGTCTTTTTTGTTTTTCCTAAGACTAAGCAAAACCTAAAAATCAAGCTAAACTTTATCATGATAAAGTTTCAGATTTTTCAGCGCGCTTAAAATTACCACTAGCGCGCTGAAATTCAGAATTCTCCCCCGGCGTCTTCGCCGGACGAGTCATGAACAAATCGCAATAATTTACCACGTTAACGCGAAACAAATATTAAAGTAAATTTTACCTTTACGTTAACACGTCGGCGTCGACGGGCTAACGGTAATTCCCATGGACCATGGACCAATTCGGACCCAACATGGACCCGCCCATGAGGGGTGAAAAACTCACTTTAACAATACAAAACAATATAAAGTTGTTAGTTTTAACTTTAAATGGCTTAGGCTTAGGCTTAGCATAATACTAAGCCTAAGCCTAAGCCTAAGCCTGAGGTGCACTAACAACTTTACATTGTTTTGTAATGTAAAGAGAGTCTTTCCCCCCTCGGGGGGGCCGGGGGAGGGGGGGAACCGTGCCGCGCTTTTTATGGACAGACTGACAAAATTTGCGTTCCCAGTAATTATTCCTGCGTAAAAATACCTTCGGTAAAAAAAATTTCGACAAATGACATTCTGGTAAAAATACCATCGGATAATTTCACATTTGGACTAATTGACCTTCGATCAATTTAGCTTGATTTTTAGGTTTTGCTTAGGTTCAGGAAAAATAAGCCCGAAGGTCAATCAGTCAGATTGTCAAATTACCCGATATTTTTACCAGAATGTTATTTGTAAGAAAGTCAAATGTCGAAGGAATTTTTACGCTGGTATTATTACGTGGAGCCCAAAATTTGTTTAAGAATGAGATACAGATGCAATTGTTTAGGCTTAGGTAAAAAAAGGTTTTTAATACATTGTTTTAGTAAAAAAAAAGCTTTTAATACATTGTTTTAGCCAAAAAATAAGAGAAACTTGTCTTTTAAAAAGTGCGTTTACAAAATCGCATCCAAAAGACGAGTTGTAGAAGACGAGATGTTAAAAGACGTATTGTAAAAGACGAAATTTCATGAAACCATTAGAAACGATCGTGATATTCGCCGACGATTCTGCCGACGGTTTTAAAAAATGCCGACGGTTTGATAGTAAAATTGTTATAAAAACATTAAAATACCTAAAAGAAACTGTCGGCACTAAGAATATAGATAAAATATATCATTCTACGCAAAATCAAACTTCAATTTTGAGTAATTATTTGCAAAATAGCATAAAATTTTATATTGAAACCGTCGGGGAGCTGCCGACGGTTTTAGGATGTTGAATGAATTTAAAAAGTTTTTTAGATAAGCTTGATTTTAATATTAACTCTTAATTTCAGTTTACAAGAACATAAAAACGTTAATTACATTTTATATTATTGCGAAATAATCGAAAAAATTGCAATTTAAAGTATCAAATTGCGTGCGTTTTTTGGAATTTTCATTAGCCAATTATTTTAATTTGCATATGCTCCGCCCCTCAAAATGTAGGATTTGAAGGTGACGTGCGAAATCCCCATAAAAGTAGTGTAAAATCCATATGGCAAAAATCCCCATAACGTAGTGCAAATTCCCCATAACAATTAGAAATCCGTTTGCAAACTAAAATGTGTTAAAAAAAACTAAGTTTTAAATCATAAAATCATTAAAAATGTTTTAATTTTTCCTAAGCCTAAGCAAAACCCTAAAATCAAGCTAAATTTTATCACGATAAAATTTTGTTGTATATTCCAAGCCTCAAAATTTAAAGGGAGTATTGCAAACGCATTATATTTATGGGGAATTTACACCGCTTCATGGGGATTTTGTAACGTTTAAGGGGATTTTGGCCTATGGGGAATTCGTCCATGGGGTTTTTATACGGACCCGATTTAAAGCTTGAAAGATTAAAAAAATTTTAAAACTATTTTTTGTTTATCATTTTTAGTTGAACCGATGTGA
>JASAMX010024920.1:0-10970 GCA_030248175.1 Microlaimidae sp. YZB2_3
TATTGCTTCAACATACATATTGCTATGCTTGATCGTAAAGCCACAACATTGACAGCTCTCAGTGACAGCGCTAAAAAAATATATATATTAGTGGGACGAATTGTTTTGTTAACTATAAAAATAGGTGAACAGACCGTTGGATTTTGTGGTAAGAACAATAACCAAGCCCCACAACTTTGGATATATTTCTAAATATAAACCTTTAATACTTTTGTAAAATTAACATTTGACTGTTAAAGTTAATTTATTGTCAACCTAAAAATTCTGTGTATGAATGCACTAAGCAAAAAAAACTATTAGACTAATACGTTTTGCGTTAGTCTAACAATTTTAATCCATTGTTCTCAAAACCTACATTAGTTCTCCTTCGCAGTCTTAGCTAGCTCAACCACATACGAGAAAAAAAACCTAATGCATCACAAAGTTGATAAACGATGTGACATAATTTGAGCTAAACGTCGAATTGACGCCAATAAACTAAGATTTATTTTATTTTTGCAAAAAATATGCATTTATCTATTAGACCTAACTGAACGCATTCATTTAATAATGATCTTCAAGTGAAAGCCAGAGTTTAAGAATATTATTAAAATAATGCTCAGATAACTCAAAATAAGCACCTATACGATTGCGAAAGCATTTGCCAGCCAATAAAAAATGGAAATCAATAGCTGAAAAACACTTTATTGAAGTATATTGAACGACAAAATTTTAATAATGTTGGTGTAGAGAGAAAATAACGACAAAATAATTTCAAATACATGCTTTTATTGACGTAGTTCGGCAAATTTCTAACCGTATGGGTTTTTATATAAATAAACTCAGATATACATAGAAAATTTTTTTGTAACACTGTGATTTTACATTACCAAATCCAAGTATGACGTTGCCTAGTCCACGACCGCTATATCGAACGCAATTTGTATGCACGTCGCACTCTTCCTTCCACAGCAAACAGACAGTGTCAATGGCCACTCCAAACAATACAGCACCAGGAATAGAGCCTTAATTTTTTTTAAAATATAATTTGTTCTTATTATTATGAAATATTTGAGCATATACATTTAATTTTATCCTTTTACCTTTAAAAAATGCAAAACAATTGTATTTTAAGAGTTTTTTTAACAATAGGCAAATAAAATCTAGCTGACCTTGATAATTGCAATATTGAATTGACTACTCAACAACAAAATCATACAAAAATTTTTATTCAAGTGGTTTAATAGTAAAGATCAAATCCTGTATTTAATAATTATTTAGGAAATTATTTAGTTTGACCCAAATGCAAGTTTTTTGAGGGCTAAAGTTGGTTAATTTTTGTATATTTTGTGAAAAGGTGGAATGAAAAAAAATTCTGCGTTCTTGTTTAAAAAAACCACGTCTAACCGGACAATTTTAATTAATCCGCTCACATCTGCATTCTAATTTTTGACGTCAGCCAGATATAATTCACCCATAACTATAATTTTTTGGCAATTAGTGATTAAAACTGTTTATGTTATTACGAAACTTAATATTTTCAATTTTTAAATTAATTTTACATTTTTTAAATCGTTTTGCATCATAATTATTTGTTAGTTACTATTCTGTCAACCGTTACTATTTTTGTAATAATTCTATATTTTTTACTTACTTTTTTTATACTTTTTTTTCCAAAAAAAATTTATTATTCCTTTTTTGTTCTATCTTTTATTAATAAGAGTGAGTTTTTTTCTTTAAACGGCCAATGGTTATTTACAACAGACTCGTGTAAGGTTACCATTTGTCAACCAATGGTTATTTACAACAGACTGGTGTGAGGTCACCAGTTGTCAAATTAAGTTAATGCGTTAACTGGTTTCGTCAAAATTGATTTTAATAGATATACTTATAATTTTACCACTTCGGTTGGAAATTTTCCTTAAAGGTTTGAATTTAAATTTTTTTGCAGTTCTTTTCTTGAGAAATATATCATCCATGCTTGTTAAGGCTTTTCGAAGACTACCACATTTAGTAGTGATGTTATTTGGGGGTGTAGTTTATGGATATAATAAAAGCGTTAATTATGAATTCGAAAAAAAAACTATAAGAACGTTAACAGAAAAAATAAAGAAGTCAACAAATAAAAAAATGAACTTTCATATTGAATTGATAAAACTCATTATAAGAATTTATTATAAAACTAAACTAATCTGTAAGATTTTATCTTAATCTGTTTTTTAATGTAATAGTTAAATTATATTCTAAGTTCATTTGTGCACTTTAGTGTGACTTCAAATTCTTGCATGAAGCGAAGAGTAAAATAAAAATGAAAAGTTTTTTAAAAATAATTACCAAGTAAACGCACAAATATCCAAGTCAGTCCCATCGCAAGAGTTCGTTGTGTAAAAGGAACGCACCTAATATTAAAAAGGGGTTATTGTTGATAATGCCATTTCATAGAATAGCCATAATCAGGTAAGTATTACCTTTCAATTTAGCAAACAAAAATTTGCTTGTTCAACTGATGCTTTATGGTTTTGAAGATGTATTTTTTATTTGCTGCGTTTCAAGTAGAAATTTTTTCTACTGAAAACGCAGCAGTTTTAGGAAGTTGTTTTAAAATTTTTGATAGAAAAGTTTTGATGGAGAAAAGAAATATCCCATTTAAAACGTAAAACTTCCTATTTGAACGAAAGTTATTTAGTTTTAGAGATCTCGACAGATTTATAGACGTTATAGAATCAATTTCAGCCATTGAGTCCTGAGAAAAATTAATCTCCAGAGAACGTGAAGATTTCCAATTTTTAGCTCTTCCTACTTTCATTCCTACAGAGAAAAACGTATAGCCACACATTACGAATATTACACGCCATTTGAGGACCCTTAAAATGTTGTCTTTTTTAATATGTGGAATATAATAGAAATAACATAAGAATGAACTTTAACATTTTTTTCCGATTTCTTATGAGTCTTACCGTGGTTCGGCAAGATTTATTGTCCCGTGCGTGACGCTTTGGCGCCATCGATAAATGAGAGTGCTTTTAAGTAACATTCTGTTTTGAATGCAATTTAAGCTCGTAGTAAACCAGGACTGTATTTATATTTTACCCACTGAGCCCGTTGAGCGATTGGCTACGCAGCTCCAATAGTATAAGACGTCGGGCTTACCTCGGGTTGACAAATAAATAATAAATATTTTTTAACAAAAAGACCAGTGCAACACTTGTGTCTGTAAATTCAATCATGACAACGGTTTAATTTTTTTTATTGTTTAAGATATTATATGATTTTATAACAACAATTTAACAAAAAGGTGTAACTAAAACTATTAATTAATTTTGGATATTGAATTATTTATTAAATTAATTTATTTTTTTGTTTTTTTTTAATTTTTTTGTTTCACTACTCCTTCCTTTGTTTTAATTAGCCTACAAAAATCTTATTTAATGACAATACCTTAATACTGCTTGTTGAACAGGAATAGCAGCAATAAATGTTGTAAAAACTAAAACACCAAATAAAGCCAAAAACAGATAATACTTCCATCCGCAGTCAAATGTGCAAACTCCTGATTTTACAGTATTCAATTTGGAACCGATACATGAACAATTTCCCCATTCCTAAACAATTAATTTATTATTAAATTAAATTTTTTAGGGTATCTGACTTAATTTCGGCCAGGCCTTAATTTCGGCCACCAATTTATGGTGTTAGAAAATTGGCTTATTTTTAAAACACAAAAGAACTACACAAAAGTAACTGGATGAATGATAAATAAAGTGTTTTTGCAAAAGTTTTTTTGCAAAAGTTTTTTATTTAAGTTATTTTCTATTATCAAGATTTTCATACAAAAAGTTAATTTTTTGTAGTTTTCTGGATTTTTGCTTTGTGTTTAAACTGCATCCAATTTAGAACGAAGCACTATATAACCTTAAAATAACTTCTATTTAAGTCTCAAAATTGTTAATTTTCATGTTTTGATATTTTCTTCAAAATCACTTTGCAATGCGTTTAACTAAATGCGCTTTTTATGATTCTGTTAATTTCGGCCACCTTAAAATTCACGTAAAAGAACCTGTTTAACACGATTTGCACCATCATTTGTATGGGTGGGGTTACATAACACACAATTCACTAGGTTATATTAAATTATGAATAGACCGGAAGAAATTTTTAAAAAATAGTATAGAAACACATTGAAAAATTCAGGTTATTTTTTTGGCGGAAGAATTCATTCATATGGTGAATATAGTAAATATCAATGTGAATGAGATTTTCCCACCCAACACACCACTTACCACGATAGGAATAGTAAAGATATGAATCACGATAGGATAGGAATTTCTCAAAGATTATTGAAATGCAGTAAAAAAACTCAGGTTATTTTCTAGGCGGAGGAATGCAGTCAGATATTTTACATCAAAAATAGGCAAATTGGTGTGGAATTATACCACTCCTTAACCTTTTTAATGTCTTGTTTACCCTTAAAGTTAATAATTTTGGGTTTTGTAATCGATTTTTTGTGTTTTTTGTTTTTGTTTTTTAAAACCTAAAAAGTGGCCGAAATTAAAATGGATTTTGTTTTTTTTTTGTTATTTTTAGGTTAAAAATATAAAAAAACTCAATAAAGTGGAATAAAATTTTTACCAGGGTTTTTTAAAGTTGGCTGGCTGCAACAAAAGCCATTTTATGTTAAAATATTCATTCACATCAAAAAAATTCAACAAAAAACACGTGTTATTAAAACTTATGTTTTTTAAGGTTTTGACATAATTATTTAAAGTCGTTCTAATAGCTATAAAAATTTACGAAGGAGAAAAAATTAAGTTATATGTACCAAGAACAATATCTTAGAATAAATTTGCAACCTTTAAAAATATTTATCGTTCGTTTTAGCAATAGTAATAGCCAGTTTTTTTCTAGGTGGCCGAAGTTAATGGCACGCTCCTTAACTTCGGCCACTATTACAAAAAAGTTTAAACCTCCACTGATTTTTAAGTGTGACAGAATTTTTGAAATTTTGCACTGAACTAACAAAAATAGCTGTCGTTTGATTTTTAGATCGAATTTTGGCTGGATTGGAAGAGTCACAAAAAATCTATCCAAAAAAAAAATAATAAAAAGGTGGCCGAAATTAAGTCAGTTACCTAATTATACAAGAAATAGTAAAAATTAATTAAACCAAAAACCATCTGATAGATGTATTTCTATTATAAATTCGACACTTATTTAAATTAGGCAGAATGCCAAATGTGTTACCTTGTTTTTAATAACAGTGTTTTGACAACCAGCATGGCAAGGTGAATAGTACATTGTCGAAGTTTCGTTATCACAGACAGGAGTGTAAGTCGAACCACAGGAACAATCTTTGTTGCAGAACGAATTTAAATCTTTCCCTTTGAAATCGCTTGCACTAAAAAAATAACAAGGCTTTACAAATGTTACCAAACAAAATTTCCGCGTGATTTATTAGTCTTTCTTTTTTTGATATGTTTTGTAGAAATATCCAAAAAAAGTAATTCTTTAACATAAAAGCTTGGGCATAAAGCCTGGTTCATAATTCGTCCGAAGTGTTCAAAAGAAAACATCAAAAACTCCCATTTTGGGTTACTTAGAGGTGTTTTTTGAATTTTTCTAGCATTTTTGGAATTTCGACGAAAGAAGTATAAATATTTTGAAATTTAAAAGAGGCTTAAGATTACCGAAAAATCGAAATCTTGGTATTTGTCTTTTGGACAGTTTGGATAAAATATGTACTGGTAACAAAAAATAAGCATATTTTAGCTTTATTTTAACACTTTGATTGCAAATTTTTTAGTCAACCCTATTTTCTTTCACATGATTTTCTTGACTTAGTCAACCTTTTTTTGAATTAAATTATTTTTTTATAAAAAAAATTATTATTATTTTATGTTACCTAAGATAGAAAAAATTGGAAATTGCAAAATATGTGTAAATTATAATTCGATAAATACTTACTATTTTTGTTGATCTGAATAACCCGGATTGCTGTATGGTTGATTTGCACCTGCGAAAGAAATCTCAGGACAAGCTATGAGAAAAATAAAACTGAGGAAAAAGCAAAGAGTCATACAAGACGCGGCCGTCAAAATAAAACCATTGCATCGAAGTTTAAGCTTCCTGATTATTAAACCACCAGTTATGTTTCCTGCAAATCCCATTGGAACCACTATTCCTCCTAAAAGTCATTGTTAAGTACATTTATTCTGTAAATAGGTTAATCGGTTAATAATTCAAATATTGAAAAAATATAAATTAAAATAAGATTTTAAAACTACTAAATTTACTATTTAGAATGAAAAATTTACATTCAAAGATCGACATTGCTTGCCGATTTCGGAAAATAACTGCAGATTTGTCACGTGCAATAGGTATAATCGTCGTTACCATGGAAAAATTAGCCACAGTTCGTATAAAATGTAAGCGACTGCTCCTTTTATATTTTAAACCGCACCCTATTTACTACTGAATGAGTCATAGTCACGTGTATTTAATAATGACAGTGGTTTATTTTGCCGTAGTAACGACGTAATGGCCTAAGTTCAACAGATTGTTTCCGCAAAAAACATGTTTTTAAACATTAGCATACTATACCTGTAATAAATGAAGCTTGACTAGCCGAAAGTAGAAAAACATTTTCCATAAATTTTGGAACAAATGTAATGAATCCATTCATTAGAAATGCTTCAGACGTTTGCATAACCATCAAAAATGCGAAAGTTCCATTTTTCAGCAACATCTAAACAAAAAAATATACTGCAATTTCTTTGTAACGGCCAAAAGCCGCCTCTTTTTAGTGAAGTTTACTGCGTAAAATATCCCAAATTAATTATTTTTTTCTTATCCATAATTGTCAAGCTTTTCATAGTTTTGGTTGGTTGAACTCATATTCTACAGTTTTTTTGTGGCAAGTTTAAGAAAACGCAGTAAATAAGCGAAACCGCTATTTCTGGTAAATATTGGTTATATTTCTTTTAGATTCGTTGTAATTTTTAGGATAACTGAAAACGAAGTACTAAAACGAGTACTCAAATATAAAAAAGCAGTTTAGTGTTAATCAGTTTATAAAGGATTTGCTATTAATTTGGTAACCTTACTATAACTCTTTGATGTAAAATCATAAAAAGCATAATTTTGTAATTGTACCGTTTATAAAATTTCATTTCAAAAATAAACTTTTTAAATCTTTAAATTAAAATAGATTTCAATCATTTTGTCAACATTCTTAGTAAAAAATTATTTCCAAATTTTTAATTATATATATCATTTTACTACTTTAATTAGTTTTAAAAACAATTTATTAATACTTACTAAACAAGATTTTGGAATGTCTTTGAGGCTTAAACCAAAGCCAGGCTGCAATTTCTGGGCATTATCTTCAATGGCGGTATGATTTGCCTGATTAACATCTTTTTGGCGATGTTTTGCTGCCGCTAAAAACTTTGTTAAATTTATAAAAGTAATTTTTTTTCAAAAAAGGAATGTTCTAATAAATAGAATAGATTGTGTTCTCAATCTACTTGCATTTTATCAACATTGGCATTTACAACTAGCTTTCAAAAAAACTCGAAATCGTCTGGAATCTGTTTTTTTGTTTTTCGTGTTCTAACTATAAAAAAATTATATAAGTTTATGTAATAAATAAACTTTTTCACAAATGTTTTATCAAAAAATTTCCCTCAAATCTGAAATTTTTTTCGCATAAAAAGCGTTTTTAGCAAATTATTGTAATTTTTTTAACCAAAAACCCTATTTTTTAACTTTTATTAATTTTATGTTTTGTAATCAACCAAATAAAATTGATTTAAGCATTTTTCTCAACCCCAGTTTCTAAACAAATTAACGAAAATTTTGATTAAAAATTTAAATACTTTGCTCTTACAATTTTGAGATTATTTTCAAATCCCGTAATAATTTTCTGAATATTTGTTTTTAGACACTGCTATTATAATTTTAGAATCACTGAGTCATCCGAAAGAAGATATTTAAACCACCTCACACAAGACATTCCACTCAGCAAAAACTTTTGCATTACATTAATAACTTAACGAAATATTTTCATAAGTTCACAAATTGGAGTATTTTTTATAAAATATTCATCAGAAATTTGGAAGGATTATATACCTGGCAGTTGTTTTGCGAAGCCTAAAACTGGAACGGAGTTGATTAGAGCCATAATAAAAGTTAAAAGAAAACCAATCCAC
Source organism: Microlaimidae sp. YZB2_3 (assembly GCA_030248175.1). Taxonomy (NCBI): domain Eukaryota; kingdom Metazoa; phylum Nematoda; class Chromadorea; order Desmodorida; family Microlaimidae; species Microlaimidae sp. YZB2_3. The sequence continues at coordinate 8,187 of JASAMX010024920.1, forward strand.
CACGCTCCGTACCATCTGGGATCAGAAGGCCCCGTTAAAACTGTCATCACTCTAAAATTACAGTATCATGATTGTCTTTCTTTCATTTTGAATATTTTACAAGTCATCACCATCATCAAAGAACATATATAAATAATAAGTTTTACAAATTATATTACTACTTATGTCTGTAGAAATGTAATATGATATTTATTAACATCGATAAAAAATTTAACATTTTCGTAGGATTGATTAAAAGGGTTTATATCAAAAAGTACGAATAAAACACTTTATTATACTTGGTTGTTAACCAGAACAATATTATACAAATGTTTATGACTATTATCAAATGAGAATAATACAGTAAAGGTATATGTGTCCTGTGTATGAAAAAGCAAACGCTTGCGACACCTGTATTCATAAAACCAAATTCGATAGCAGAACCAAAGTCTTGACGTACGTAATCGGATTTGAAACCTAGTGCTATGCTTTGTAAAACCTTGCAATACGTTTATTAGAGTTTCATCTTCGATATTAATACAAGATTTCACAATACAAGGCCTTAGGAGCCATACGCAGGGAAGTTGGAGCCTTTAAAATTGGAACTTAAAGCCAAAAGTAAAAAAATCTTTTGGGTTGAACTTCTTCAAGTTTCATTGGCTGCAATGACCCAAAATTGAACTTACTGATCAACATCGACTTTTCCAGTGTCTCCGTATATTCTAAGAAATATTCCTCCAAGAATAAAACCTATCGCAGGTCCACAAGTACTGCTTGCGATATAAAAACCTAAAACATGTCTTGTATATTAATACGTTACCCATAATGTTTCGGTTATTGGCTTTACAGATACTTTCTTGCTTGTTTCATCGATTCACGATAAATTAAATAGTGTTCTTAAAATAGTAAGTATCATTATCAATTAATTATTAATTTTTAAAAAATTATTACTATTACATTCAGAATTTTTAAAATTATTTGAAACTTTTTTAATTGCTAACATTCTGAAGCCTTTAAAAATAACACTTGAATGAAACTGGTAATATATCATAAAAAAGTAATCTCAAAATTTTTTTTTCAAAATTTTTCTGCAAACTGGATTTGTTTAAAACTTACTAAAAACATTAAAATATTTCTAAAAAAGCGCTGAAAACAATTTAAAAAATATACAAGCAAAAGTTCGGCGCTCTGGAACCCCCTTTACTTTAAAGTTGCAGGAACTCCGAAGCACAATATTTAGGGGTAGGAATAAACAGTAATAGCCGTTCATACACTAATTAATCACAAATGTATGAAATGAAAAAAAATGACATTTTAGAAAGAAACGAACACTTCATTTCCATCCTCAATTTTTCTTTAGTGAGAAAAGGCAAAAAGATTTTTCTCGTCTCAATTGACGTTTTGGCTAAATAACAAGGCTTTAGTGCTCTAACTAAAGGCAAACCAAACGTAGCTGCAACAGTGTGTTCACGTGTTCATTAAAGAACTATTTTCTTTTTTTTATGTCACAAAATAAGAATTATTCCTAAACTAGCATCTGAAGTTTATTTCTACTTCAAATCTTTCATTTTCTAAATTCTAATTGGCTAATACGAGTGTCATCAAATTCTCGTTATTTGAGTGGTTACTTAATAAGGGAGGGGCATTTTTCAGTCCAACAAACAAGTGTTGCAGCAACGTTAGGTTTACCTTTACACACATTTAACCACAAGAAAATTATTCGTTAAAATTTACAACACCATCGTTTTTACCTAAATATACCGGAGACGCCTTTTGGGAGACGTTTTCATCGATGTAGGTGATGCCCAGTGTGTATAAGGGCGAGGCTCCGACCCCGTGGAAGAGCTGACCCAGCAGCAAAACCAGCAGGTACAACTTCAAATCGGTGACCACCAATCTCACAACCAAAAACGTAATTTCTCACAACGTCTAATCTCACAATCGCGGAGTGTAAACTCACAAGTTTAAACGCGTTTGCAACTTGTAAAAAACTCACAACTTGATGCGTTTGCAAATCAAATCTAACAGTTAGATTATTGTGAAATAGTTATTTTAAATCATATATTCTATTGTAAAAAATGGTAAAATTCACTCAATTTTATGCCCCAGAGACAAAAAACCTTTGTTTGTTGTACTGAGTCTAAGCGAAACCTAAAAATAAACCAAAACTTAATCATTGAAAATGCATTATTTTAGTTGATGAGATTATACTATTTGGTTGTGAGTTGTCAGGTTGTACAGTTGTGAGAATTTAGGTTGTGAATTTGGTTTTCACCTTCAAATTGGACGAGCTGGATTTTTCCTCCGCCGTGCAGCCGGCTGCAACGCCGCCAGCCGCTGTGGAGTTGGAAGAAGAGCATGTTGGCTGCAGATCCGCCTGGCCGTACTGATAGGGTCCCGTCGCGAATTGCGGCAACGTGCAAATCAAAGACCCGATACCGAACAAAATCATTCCCAAACCCAAAAAACGACCTTTGTGCCCTGAAAGCGTGACAACAATATAAAAAATTAAAATTATCGGGATTTTTTCTATAGGTCTTTGCAATTCTGCTGATTTTTTTTAAAATTAATGTGTTGTGTTTTGTTACATTCATTTTATGTTTTTTATATAAAAAATAACTTAACATATGCTATTGAAACTACTATGATAAGCTAGTTTTTTGGTGCTTAAATCTGGAAATAGTGGTTTATTTTTCACAGCCTTGGCAATTAAAAAAAGGTTTACATTTACCACGAATATTAGATTAAAATTTTTAAATACATGTGAACTCTATTTTGCATTTTTATAGCTTTTTTGGTGCTTAA
>JASAMX010024923.1:0-32504 GCA_030248175.1 Microlaimidae sp. YZB2_3
AGCATACCAAGCCGCGTTTCTTATCTCGTACTAATAAAAAAGTTTTGTTTTTCTTTGGGACCAGGTTTTTTTCACCGCATCGGCTTTAGTGATGACGTCAAGGAAAAACATTTTTTCTTAACATTTTCAAAAGATAGCCAAGAGTCTAAGCTATGCTTGCATATATGTCCCGCACATATTCTAAACTCCGTTATGGATATATAACATTTCAAATTTCGAGTTTTGTCGCCAGTCCGCATCATTTTTGTATAGACTATAGATTGTTTTTCCAGCTTTTTATAACCATAACTCATTTGGTTTTTTCAATCTTTTCTTATGGTAAAGTTGTCCACGACAAAAGTTATTATAACTAATATTTGAATTTTAATTTTTATAGACCAATTTCAGAAAAACAAGCCAACAGAGGAACTAATAACCACGAATAACTAAGGAAGATCGTTATTCACACTAAACTTAGTATTTTTATATTTCTTAATAATTTGATAATAACAAGAATACATGAAAATTAATTAATAAAGAAAAGAAGAATGAGAAATGAAGAACAAATTATACGGGCTATGTGTGGATCCAACCTAAATGCATACGTATGCATATGTTTATATGCATACGTATGCATATGTTATGCATACGTATGCATAAATTCATATGCATACGTATGCATATTTTTTTTTAGTTATATGCATACGTATGCATTTTTCCGCAAAGTATATGCATACGTATGCATTTTTTTGAAACTTTTATGCATACGTATGCATTTTTTTCTAACTTTTATGCATAAGTATGCATAAAAGTTACGAGAAAATGCATACGTATGCCGTGTACTTTACCGGGAAAATGCAAACGTATGCATATAAATTACAAAATATTTGAGTACGTATGCATATTTTTTAAAAAAAACAAAAAAAAAACTTTTTTTTAATTTCCAACATGTGCATACGTATGCATATTTTGCAACTTATATGCATACGTATGCATTTTTCCGGAAAGTATATGCATACGTATGCATTTATTGTCTTTTATGCATACGTATGCATATGTTATGCATACGTATGCATAAATTCATATGCATACGTATGCATATTTTTTTTTAGTTATATGCATACGTATGCATTTTTCCGGAAAGTATATGCATACGTATGCATTTTTTTGAAACTTTTATGCATACGTATGCATTTTTTTCTAACTTTTATGCATACGTATGCATAAAAGTTACAAAAAAATGCATACGTATGCATATACTTTCCGGAAAAATGCATATGTATGCATATAAGTTGCAAAATATGCATACGTATGCATATTTTGGTGGAAATTAAAATTTTTTTTGTTTTTAATAAAATATGTATACGTATGCATATTTTGCAACTTATATGCATACGTATGCATTTTTCCAGAAAGTAAATGCATAGGTATGCATTTTTTTGTTACTTTTATGCATACGTATGCATAAAAGTTAGAAAAAAATGCATACGTATGCATAAAAGTTTCAAAAAAATGCATACGTATGCATATACTTTTCGGAAAAAATGCATACGTATGCATATAACTAAAAAAAAAATATGCATACGTATGCATATGAATTTATGCATACGTATGCATAACATATGCATACGTATGCATAGAAACATATGCATACGTATGCATTTAGGTTGGATCCACACATAGCCCGTATAATTTGTTCTTCATTTCTCATTCTTCTTTTCTTTATTAATTAATTTTCATGTATTCTTGATAATAATATTATTTTGTGTATTGTTTTTGTACTTATATTTATATCAAATATTAATTACAAAATATCTTAATGAAATTGAAAGTATGATATTATGATAACACTTTACTGTTTTTGCTTTACGATTTGTTTATAGATTTGAAAGAAATAGCCTCCCTGCTTTGGAAGTTATCCCTCAAATAATCCATATTTAGCATTTTTACTGTACTGGAGTCTCCAAATGTTAGGGGGGTGTTCCATACCATCTCACTCAAGTAAATTGAAAAGTAAAAGTTTTACGCAAAAATGTATGAAAATCAAAATAGGTTGATATTTTAATTGAAAAGTACCAACATATATAGTTAAATTATAGGCAAACCAGACATGGCTGGTTTTTTTCTGGGAATAAAAATAAGGGGACTATAAAATAACCAATTAAATCCATGTAGCCCAGTTGTAGCTAAAACTATCTCAATTGGCATTGGATAAGGATAAATTTAAAATATTTTTTATAAATAAATATAAATTTAAAAATACTTTTTTGAATTTGTATAGTTATTTTATCTAAAGCCCGGTTTATTCTTCATCCAGTCCAAGGGCAAAAACTAAAAGTTCAATATTAAATAATTTTTAAATGTTTTTTTATTGTTCAGCTGAAGTTTAACTTGTGACATAAAGTGAAATATAAATGATTTTTCTATTTAAAAAATTTCAAATCGTTTAAACATTAACTTTTTTTCGCTTTTGTTTTTATGACACTAAGGATCAAACGAATCAGGCTTTATAATTAGCCAACATAAAATCAGTTCCTACTTAATCAAATTAAGTATGTAAAATAGTTTCTGAGTGTTTTATACTTATGACAATAAACATATCTAACAATAAAACATTTATTGACAAAAAACAACACAAATAAAACATATCACTCGGAGCGGCAGAAAGCCCAAAAATTTTGAAGTATGTCATACTTTTTATAGAAAAATTAGACTCTTAGTATCTGTTTTAATTTAATACTTACAAATCATTTCTTAACTTATACTGTGTTAACTAAAGTGCTAAACTAAAAATAAATTTAAAGAGTATGGCAGATACCAAAATTTTTTTGGAAACATATACTATTTGTTTTTAAAAAAAATATTAACTACTTTTCTATTTTGCAATAAAAGGCATTGTATGTAACCGGTTCGCTTAAATTTTCACGATTATTTTGTATATTTGTAAATAAATTTTAACTAAAATTTGCAACCAAAATTTATATACAATTGGTAGGCTGCATATTTCAGAAAGTTCAAAATTTATGGTAATAAATTTGAACCTGCAGTTTCTTGCACCCTTTTAAAACGTATTTGAAAAGTTTTAATTAAAAAACTACTTGAAAATATACGAGAAATTGTAATTGTTTTTAAAAATATTTTATACAATAATATACTCGTATACATTCCCATTCTTAAAAATCTCAAATGACACACGGCGCGTAGATTTTAAAAAGTTTTATACAGAAAATTCGCAATAGATTTGTCTATTTGCGGTGTTTTCTCTTGGGACAGCATCCGCCTTGTTGACAGGTGGTCCCTCTGGCACATACGGCGTTTCTGGTACAAGGAGCAATTGGTGGTTGTTGATTCCAGCAATTTGCTAAAATATATTTAAATGTTTAAGTTATCATAATTTTTTGTGTTTGAGTCTCAGAATCTTTAACGATTTGTGTCGTATTATTGTGATTTCTGTCACTTATTAGTAAATTGTGTAATACGTCACTTACCGAAATCTATAAATTGGTTTAATTCAACGATCCTGATGTAAGTTTTTGTTATAAAAAAAACGTTTATTTTACCTCCATAATACTTACGTGCATTAACAACAGGCACGGTTTGAGGGCCGACGTTGACCGGAATGGGTCCTATATTTGGACCTATATTCGGACCTACGATGGGACCCACGTTAGGACCCACGTTGCAGCATTGGCAGGTGGGCTCGGGGGCGGGTGGGCAGAAGCAGGGCATCGGGGCGGGGCAAACGCACGCGGGAGGACGAGGACACTGAATGGTCTGCGAAGGACATCTGAAATATTGATTATAATTATTCCCAATTTACAAGCAATAATATTACAATTATTATTTTATAATTATTATAAAAATTATTATTTAAATTATTGGCACACCAACTTTCACAATTGTTAATAATATTGTAAAACGATTTTGCTTACCTAATTGGAGGTGGGGCAGGGCACTGAACAGGTGGGGGTCGGGGGCAGTTTTGTTGACTAGGAGGTGGGCACTGGATTGGGGGCGGGGCTGGACACTGAATTGGAGGCGGTGCCGGGCATCTGATTGGTGGAGGGGCAGGACATCTGATTGGTGGTGGCGCTGGGCATTGGCTCATCTGAGGGGCTGGGCATTGTATCGGTGGCGGAGGAGGACACTGAATTGGTGGAGGAGGGGGGCACGTCACTGGTGGCGGTCTGGGGCAAGAATACGTTTGTTGGGCGATTTGGCAGCAGCAGGTCTAAAATATTATTTTTAAAACTTTGTTAAGTTTTGTTTATAAAGTTTTTACAAATGTGGAAGAAAAATAGAGTGTTACAGAAGTTAAATAACTTTTTTATACTACATATATTATATATAAATTAGTTAATTTAGTATATAGTATATATATTTAGTTTATTAATATATATATATTTAGTTTATTAATATTTTTCAACAGTAACTATTAGAATTTTTTTATATCGTTACTGCTTCGATTTTTGATATTTTAAAAACAAACAGTTAAATTACAGTTTTGGTTTATATTTTAATAATTAGCTGATTTGAAAAAAGCTTATAATATGCTTAGGGTATAATTTTTTTATTTATTAGTAATTTACCTGGGTCTGAGGTTGACACTGGCAGTTTCCTGGGCAAATATTATTAACTCCACATGTTCCAATAGAAACACTTGTCAAACCGCAGCTTTGTTGAAGTGCTAAAATCCGTTTCAAATAATTAACAGATAGTAAAATAATTATTGACTATGTTTATTTGTTGGTTTTTTCTCGGGTCAAGTGTTAGATAGAAAATTTTGTTTTAATTCTCGACGATTCGATAAATAAAACATATAAGTATCGCACAAGAATATTAACCCGTTTTCTCGACGACTTATACAAATCTACACACGAGACATTTGTCATAATTGTACAAAGATGTTTCTTGGTCCTACTGTGGTTATGTCGTGTAATCTTAACCGTAGTGGCACCATAGTCATACCTTGACGAAATTTGCCTTCTTTAAATTTAACGTTTACCACAATATGACCATAGTGCGTGCAATCACGCAGATGATTTTTAGTCTTTCTTAAGACACAAAAAATGTAACGATAGCGAGAGCTTCGTATAGAAGGAGTCATAAGAATAGATCAAATAAAAATGAAACTGAAAAAAATGAATCTAATAGAATAGCTTACCAGGCACTGGTTGCGGTGCGCAAATTCCAAGCTGATTATTGAAAATTGTATCCACTGGACAAGGAGTGCTTTGCCATACACCACATGCCGCATTTCTAAATTTTTATTTTATCTAATTGAAATAAATTATACATATGTTTAGTAATAGCTTTTCAGTAAATACAAATCACGGTTCCCTGCTATTTTACGTAATCTCCTTTTTTTTCACTTGAAGCGTAGATGTGTGTTAGAGAGTTTTTTTAAATTTTTTTAAATTAGCACGTCAATCGTCTTATAAAAACTAAAAACATAATCATGGGAAGTTTTATTTGATTTAGTTTTCCAGACGCCAAAAAAATAAACCCAAAAAAGAAAGAAGCGTATAAAAACAGATGCGATTTTTATTACTCAATGTAATAGATTTGCCATATGGGAGTATCGAAATTTTATTATTGCAATAAAAAATAAAGATAAAACGTTTATTGAGTACATAAGGATAAGACGTTTTGGATGCAGCTGGATCCATCATCAGTTATACATAATATTCCTAAATTAATAAATTACAAAAATTCTAAATGTCAATAAATACAATATAATATATGAAAATTACAATACTAATAAAACATGTATTGTAGTAATTTCCATATTATATTATATTGTATTTATTGACATTTAGAGTTGCTGTAATTTATTAATTTAGAAATATTATGTATAACTGATGATGGATCCAGCTGAATCCGAAACGTCTTATCTTTACGTACTCAATAAACGTTTTATGTTAAGTTTTTGTTACTCAATGTAATTGTGTTTTATATCAAAACTCCTATAAGAGAAACGTATATGCACAAAAACAAATGCAATTTTTATTACATAATGTGATTGTGTTTTATATGACTACCTTTATATAAGTTTAGACCACGAATGATTATGAACTTACTGTTGCTGAGCACATTGGAGGTAGCTTCCCACAGCAGCTGGATTCGGAGCAAGAGGTGCAGTCGGCCAATCACATGGATTACCAACAATTGGATCGCCAATTGGAGCTAAAAACAGACGAAAATGATCATTTTTTTCGATCAAATAATATGAAAAAATGATTAACTAAAAGATTTTCGGTCAGCTTATTTATTATAAATTTTACGGTTTACTTAGATTGAAAACGTAAACATAGAAAATAAAACAGAAATGAAAATAATTAATTATTTACTTAATTGAATTATACCAGAAAAAAAGCGGAAAAGTTTTATGTAGACATCAAACATAAAAATTTTCATTCTATATTTTAAAGTTAAATTCGATGTATTAAGTTCAATTTACTGTGATTAAAACCATCATAATAACTAATTAAAAGCACTTTTTTTTAAATTTTTGGTTTAATTGTTTGTTTCTAAAAATGCCAAAATTTAAGGTCACGGTATATAAAAGTTCAACAACAATTTCCTCAATATAAAGTTTTTGGCGTTTGCCATATTTTGAACGGAGAGGAAGGAGATACTGGAAAAGTCCTGGAACAATATTTTTTACCGTATACGTTTTAGAAATAAATTGCATCTGTTACGATTCAATATTTTTGTATTAGGATTTCCACAGGCCAACTAATACCAGCCCTCTGTAAACAAATTATACGAAGCGCCAAAAAAGGTTTGTAGTTGAAATCATTAATTTTTAAACTTTAATAAAAATTTTTAATGCAATATTTTTTATGTTTTAAATATCTCAATTAAACATAAACATCTCAATATTGTGGTTTTTTCGGCGGTTTTGCTTTAAAATGTTTTTAAATAATTTATATTTAATAATAGACAACATTTTCCTTACCATTGCAAATTCCGCAACCAACACCTCCTAAATTCGTACCACACAATGCTTGTTGCCTCCTGATTTTCTTATTGCTAACACAATCTTGAGCTTTTTTTGAAAACTTTTCATCCTTATTTTCACATTCGTATCTTTTCCATTCGCCCACTCCAGTTAGATTCTTACTGCTATAAAAGTTCAAGAAAAAAATTTACAAACTCTGGAGTTAATATCTCAAGTTTATTTATTTCAACAAGTGTTTACTTGGTTTTACCTAGATTTTTTTCATTATAATAAAAGAAACAACACAATTATAACATAACATGACACGATCGGATGGAAAAAGTATGGGAAAGGATAAAAAAAATCCACACAGAAAATACTACACCAGCGCTAAAGTAAATATGCAGACAAAACATTAAACATCATTGAACATCTTCGATTATTTAAATTTTATTGTTTACAGTATGGGTGTCATTAGTACTAAAGCTAAGGCTAAAGTGCTTTAGTACTAAAGGGTTTTTTGGGCTTAGTACTAAAGCTAAGGCGCGGCTAAACTGAAATTAGCTGGCAAAAGCTCGGCAAAAGGTATGGGCCCGGCAAAACGTTAGCTTTTGCTAGCAAAATGACAAATTACCAAAAAATAGTAAGTGTTTCCACCAATCAAAAATATGACTATTTAATGAGATTTCTATCAATGAAAGGGGGAAACAAGGTGGGGGCCACCTCCCACCCTTTAATCTCAAAGTTTTGGACTCCTTCTTAAATAAAAATCGAGTTCTCTCCAGAAAATTTTAATTTTTTTTTACCTGAGTCCCTAGCAGAATTTGAAATCGGACGCTTCTGAACTATTTTTGTTTTGAAAACCAGACACACCCTTATTTTCTTCCAGAATTCAAAATTTCCCATCCACGGTCTAGCCCCCTAAAAAGCCAGCGAGTACGGAAGGGCCCCGTAGGACCTCCCTTCCAGAATTTAAGATGCAATTTACCCCGGGTAACCAAACACCCAAACCCTCCCGCCCCTTAGCTGCCAAAACTATGCTCACCTGAAGTTGAATATACTATATTTTTTAGTTTAAATGTAACATAAGTGAGTTATTTAAGCAATAATGCTAATTAAAACGATTAAAGCGACTTTTGGTTTAAATCTGCTGTGAGTATGGGTTTGTTTTTTTTTATTTCTTATTTTTGTTTAAGCATTAGAAAAGAGTTAATTTTTTTGCTTTATTGAAGTTTGTTTTAGTTTCTGAGTGCTTAATGTTAAAATAATCACATTTTTACTAATTCATAATGGAATTTTGTAAACAAAAACTCTCAATTTTTTGTTAAAAACACCAAACGACGGCAGTGATTTGATCAATTTTGCCCAACATTTTTGCCTAGACTTCGTATTTTTAGCGAAAAAATATATTGCTCCAATCTTAACAATCAAGGTATCAAATTAAGGTAAAAATAGCCGCTTTTTCAGTAAAACTTTTAAAATTTAAAATTTTATACTCATTAAAAAGTTTTTCAAGTACAGAATTTCAAAAAACGCGATTTTTGGGAGGTCATATCTCCTGAACCACCATATTTTGATAAAAAAAAATTGGGCTATTGGGGACAGGGATAAGATTTTTACAAAAAATAATCATATTCGAAGACAAAATTCGAAAAAAATTTGACTTGATACCGCACCTTTATATGTTTTGTTGCTTTAGATATTTATTTTAGAAAACATATTCTTGATAGTTAACCATTTTTGATGGCTATTTAGATTTAGAGTAAAACTGCAATATAGTTAGAAAAACAACTTTAAAATGTAAAATTAACCCTAAAAATAATATTTTTAAAATATAAAATTAAAACCTGATGCAATAAACATTAAAAACGCTTTTAATGTTAAGTTTTTACTGTAAACTTAGCAGTGCAATACTATGAATTAACTTAAAAAAGGATAATTTTTAAAATTTAGGAACATGTCCATATTTTTCAGTTTGGCAAAAGCTAAGGCTAAAGTGCTTTAGTACTAAGCCTTTTTTTGGCTTAGTACTAAAGCTAAGGCTAAACGATTTTTGAACCTTTAGTACTAAAGCTAAGGCGCGGCTAAAATGAAATTTCCCGGCAATGTACACCCGTAGTTTACAGTAAAAAACTTTTCAAAGCATAATCTTCAATAAAAAACTGCAAAAATTAATTTTTTATTAAAACAAGCAATAATTTAAAACATTTAAAAGTTTTGTGGACAGTCAAACAATTTTTTTAATTACTTACCCCTGAAATTTATAACAGAACGATAGTTGTTATTTACTTGTTTATGTGCGTTGTGTTTATAAAATGCTTAATATCATTGCGCTTGCGCTTACATAAAAAACTTTAAAAAAAACAAAAAAATAACAATGCATATTATTCTTTATCACAGACAAAACACCCAGCTATTTATATTCGACTTCCAGTACAAAATATTTTCATCATTGGTAAAATAAAATTTTTCTCACAACTTTTTCAGAGCGTTTGGTGGTTTTTTTTAGGTTACGAGTGTAAAAAGGTACTAAACACATCTCACAGTTGTAGAGATTGTTTAAACAGCTCTTGAATGGTTTAGCAACAGCTTGTTTGTTTCCAAGTACACAAACAAACTTTGAAAAAGCGAGTCTTATTCTTGAGAATATAAAAAAGATCTGAAGACCTGTAATTTCGGCCTAAAGATCTACCGAAAACGTATTGCTTGCTTTTTAATCTCTTGAAATTGTAAACGGAACTAGCTATGTCCGCTTTAGAAAAACTAAAGCTAGTTTATTTATGATGTTTTTTGCTGGTGTGAAAAGCTATAAAGCACAAACATAAAAAATTTTATAGATTTTTAAATAAAGCACAATTTGTAATATTATAAATTTGCAAAAATGAAAGTATGTTTTTGCGAAGGTTGCTACAAGAAAAAGTGAATCGTAAAAAATATAAAACCTCAAACATAATTTCTTTGATTTAAGTTTATTGTGAAATTTATCAGATGTTTAATAGGAATACGCTCTATTTGTATAGTTAATTTTAAAACAACTAATAATATCAATTAAGCAGTGTTGGCGAGGTAACTGGAATAATCTTATGCTTGTTTTATTTTATTGATTACAAATTCATAAAAAATATACTGAAAAAAAATTGGCGATTAAGAGATTTAATGACAATAACATGATTATAAAATCATTTTATTTTAAAACATATAACAAAAAATACATATTATCAAAGGTGGATAATCTAATAAAGGTATGTCACAGCGGTCTGTAGCAGCGTGCATCATAAAATCCAATTCTGGCTGGACGTGCGGCTTCTGGCCGGACATACGGCTACTGGCCGGACGTGCGGCTTCTGGCCGGACGTGCGGCCCGAATTGAATTTTATGATGCACGCTGCTACAGAGCGCTATGACATACCTTTATTAGATTATCAACCTTTGATATTATTAAGTACAAAAATTTGTGATACAACGGCTTTAAAAAAATCAAATTTTGTTTTACTAAACCACTATATACAGTACTTTTTAATTTAAAACTAAAATTTTAAACTAAACTAAAACTAAAATTAGGTTTAGAGAATATTGTGCTAAAATGCAATTTTAAAAAATTTTATGCATTCAAAGTAATAAAAAAAACGGTTTTACATAATAAAAATATGGAAAATAATTGTTTGGGAAAGTTTTGGAAACAATTGAAACAACAACAAATAACTGAAACATTTGATCCAACGGTTATGTATTTTGATTCTAAAAAAATTATGGGGTTTAAAAACTTTTTTGTTTTATATATGCAATGGTATAAAAGTTTTTGATATTATTATTCTTATTTTTTCTCACGGAAGCACTTTTTACAATTTTTTTCAAACAATAACAACTATTGTACCATGATTCCGTAATTAAATTTAATCTGTTGTATTTTTTATGGATATTTTAGTATCGATAAAAAACAACTCACAAATGAGCTCGCTGTTTCAAAGGTAAAACCTCGCATCTGAAGTACTCTCTGTCATATCCTGGAACTTCTTTTTTTAGATCTGTTAACATACATAGGTCCTTTTCTTGTATAGCGGAGAATACTATAAATAAACGAAATATTTATCCAGTGTTTTCAACAGGTGAGAAAACGGTTAAATCAATAGAGTTCGAATTCCATAAATTTTCTTTTCCTAATTTGTTAAAAAAAACAATCATTTTAAACGTAGGTGAAAACCGTAAGATCACTGATCAAAACTACAATTTTTATGGGGTTTCATGCTTTTTCTTCGCCGCTCTAACTTAAACAGCATCTCTTAATAACCCTAAGCGGTGATTTAGGGTCGATGGAGCCTTGGGAACTTGGAGCTGGAACTTGGAGCCAAAAATAGGGAACTTGGAGCCATAAGTGGGAAACTTGGAGCCGTAAGTAGGGAACTTGGAGCCGAAAATAAAAGTCGCTAAAACGTTTACCCAAGCCTAAACGAAACCTAAATCTAACCCCAAACCAATTTTTTCTTAAAGGCTCCAAGTTCCCATTGCTCGTGGTTTCAAGTTCCCAAAAATTTCTCATGGTTCCAGGTTCCCTGCTTTTGGCTCTAAAGACCCCGTACCCTAAGCGGTAACACGCCACAGTCTGCATTTGGGATACTTTAAAAAATAAAAAAAGGGTTGAAGTCGCCCAAAAAAGTTGACCTTCAAACTTATGGCTGGTTCATACTTCGCCCTTTTGACTGCCCAAAAAGACGTTTTGACTTGTCCAAAGGTCGTATTTTGGCTTGTACAAAGGAAGTTTTGGCTTCAGTGTATGAACCAGCCTTTAGACATGTTTTAGATTTTGGCTTATAAAATTTATTGTAATTTTATAGATTCAAAAGAATTAAACTAATCGTTATTTTTTTCACTTAATTTAAAGGCGTAAATTTTAAAACACAAAGAATAAAATTTTAAATTTGAGTTGATTTCAATGATTTTTGGGTAAGAGCTTGTCCTGCATACTAAAGTTCTTGTTAAGATATCTTTAATCGTTCAAAAGATGCAAAAAGGGGCTTTTATAAAATATTTATTCAAACAATTTTTTTGTTTATATACAATTTTTTTCTAAAATGTTAAAAAATTAACAGGCCTACAGTTTCATTTTAACACCTCGATTACAAAATTTAGCAAATTTTATATTTCAGATAAAAATTTGTATTATAAAAACCTCAAGTTGATAAAAATTTATTTCCATCTAAAATAGCGGTTCCGTGTACCGGAGCTTTTTTTGCTTTTCATCTTCGGAAAAATTGGAGTAAGATCGAAATTTTTTAAAAATGTCAACCTTAATTTGTTAAAACGTTATATAGACATGTCGAAATAAAGCTAAAAGCACACTCTACTAATTTAAATTTCTTATATTCAAACCATATTGGAAGAGAAATAGCAGGCGAACTACAAATTATGCTCTAAAATGTCTTTTTTGTAATTTTTGGTCAATATAAAAAAATAAAGATTGCGTACGCTTAACAGCTTACGCGATGTGCGAATAATTTATAATAATATATTTATAATCAACAACATTTAACCAAAAATCAATACACAATTTTGAATACAAAAAATTGAATTACCACAATAAAATACCTTAATTAAAAAGTTGCATAAAAATTGGTAGTTTTAAAGAAAAAGTTAAATTCTTAAAGTGTTAAACTTTTATCTAAATTCGTTTACTTTGTTAAAAGGAAGTTGCCAATCTGTTTTTATTAGATTTTTAAAAAAACGTCAAAACCCCTAATTTTAATTGTCCTTTTATGCCCCTAAAATTTTTACGAGGTACACTTTACGTAATTATAGTTATCGATGTCAAAACAAGAATAATATCATAAAAACGTACATTTAATTAATAAAGTACATTTAAATAATTAATCAGTAATAGGCACCTTGCACTGAAACGCAGTTTATACATGAAGTATGCAATATACATAAGTGTCACCGTAATGGATAATTACCGTACTCCTACTTATCTTTTGTAGTATGCAGATCAACCGATAGAAATTTCGCGCGCTTTCTATCGGTTGATCTGCATACTACAAAAGATAAGTAGGAGTACGGTAATTATCCATTATGGTGACACTTATGTATATTGCATTCTTTATGTATAAACTGCGTTTCAGTGCAAGGTGCCTATAAATAAATAATAAATAATGCATTTTTCTATTTCGAAAATAAATAATACGTTTATCTATTTCAAAAAATAAAACAGTATTTAACTTTATATAAAAAATAAGAATCCCAACTTATTCTATGAAGGTGACTTTTGCAGTGCAGAACTCAGTTAACGCCCAATAGTTTTCTGCAAAAATACATAGTTTCCCGCCTTCTATTGCGCTTATAATTGTTATACAAATTTAAAACCTTTACATTAAGGGTTTTTTCTTTAAGTTTTGGTTTTAAAGAATATAAACAAAAAAAATAAATTTGCATTTTATATAATTAAATGTACAGCAATTGAATTTTACCAAGGAGAACAATTTTTTTAATTCAATATCTAATTGATTTTTGTAATTATAAATAGAAAATTTAATAAGTAAGTGAAACGCAACTTCGAAAATATTCATACGTTTTTTGAAACTAATGAAGTAATTTGAAACATCAATAGTACGATTAAATGGATTAAAAAAGTTACCCTGTGGCAAGAAGTGAGCAACAACAAAAAGGGCTAAGCCCGGCACGCAGCGGCCTGCTAAAAGGCTTTTCTTCATGATCGCAATTCGCTGGTTTTAGGTGAAATCCAAAAAAATCTCGGTTTGGGATAAAATTAGCCGGAGACAAGAGGCGCTGGTTTTCGGCGTTCTCCGAGCTGTCGCTAGTAGTCTGCAGCTACTGGTTCAGCACGAAGAGAAGCTGAAGACTGGCGATCCGCTCGAGGGCCATCGGCTTATATTCAGCGGCCGTGTCCGCTAATGCCCGACGTGTCCGACCAGTTTTTCACAACTCAGTTCCCCAGCGGTCAAAAGTGTAAACTCACGATGACCACCGCCCACTTCATCCCAACTCAGCACCTCATATTCTCCGCCTCTTTGTACGTTTTTCACCTTTGGAAGACTCGGTAAGTTATAATTTTATATCTATTCATTCCCCATGTGCCTCCGGGCCAGTCGCCGGATTTTTTTAAATTTATATATCCAAAACAGTTCCCAAGGTTTGTCCGAGTTTTCATTTTCAACGGGTGCTAATTTGCGGCGGTGGTGGACTGGGGTGAACTTTGGCTTCGGTCAAAGTTGGCGCCCTTCTAAGCAAACAATAACCGTCGTCCAGTAGAAATCCCGAGTTCTGCCGCTGTTTGCTTTAAATTTTAATTCTTTTATTTGTCCGACACTAGCGCGGATTAACTCGTTGTATCCTTTTGAAACGGGCGAGTGGAGGGCTCGTGCCGGGATCCCCGAGATCCAAAAGAATCGGGAGCCATTTAGCTCCGTTACAAAGGGCGCAGAGGTGTCTAAGCTGAGTAATGCGCTTGTTTTCGGCCTTGTTTGCTCTTGAAAAGCTTTCTTGCCGCAATTCTTTGGGCGCTCGTGATGGCCGCGAAACGGCGCGCCGCATTCTTCCCCCTCGGGTCACGAGTCCACAACCGCTTTTGTGGGGGATTTGAAAACGGTACAACGCTTAAAAGTCGCCCAATAAGTGGCACGGGCGGCAGAACAATTGTGTCGCTGGCCGAAACATCCCCGATAATCCGAACACTCGAGCAGGAGTTTTTGTTTTAGCCGGTTTCGCTTTTTTCCGAATCATTAACACAAGATCAATATCTCACAATCCCCTTTGCTTTTCTTTTGCTTTTTAAAACCACGCATCCAGTTTACTTATAACTAACAATACTTTTTGTGTTAGACAGTCAAAATATATAAAAACAAACTTGAAGTTTTTCAAAAATATTTTGTTAAAAATTGTATAATTACATTTTAGCTGTTTTATCATCTAGTTTTTAGCGCTCTTAAAGAGAAGTATATTATTAGGTTTAAATATAATTTAGGTATTTTCAACAGAAAATTGGATTAAAACGCCGCGTTGAATCAAAATTTTGAAATTTAAGGCAATTTTTATCGTATCCATTTGACCAGCGCATTTTCTGGGTATACAAACTGCCGAACCATAAATGGGATACAAAAATTTGTAAATTATTTACAATATATGATATTATGATTTTTGATTTTATGTTATCATGGATTCATGCTAAACTGCTCCTTAAAATTTAATCAATTAACGTTCCATAATTTTTTTGTTATTTTATTTAAGAATTTTCTAATGTCAATTACATTAATATCACTAACTCAATTTCATCGAGATTTTATTTTACCCATTGGTTGTAAACCATTCTATCAAAAAATTATGTGACTAAATAGTTTGTGCAATAAATTTAATTTAGAAATTTACCAGAAATTTATGGACCTACCTAGCATAACAAAAATTGGGTCCGCGGTCTTAACACGAAACAAAGTTTTGTTTAGATTAAACGCATTTCATTCTAATAATTTTCAAACTGAAAGTACTACAATTAATAAAACATATAAAAACAGGGTTTAGCGGCTTTTTTGTATTAAATTAAAGCATTAAAAAATTTTTGTTTTTCTGATTAACCCAAAAAATTTACATATGAAGACCTTAGTTAAGCAAAAAAATAGCTTTAAACATTGGCAAAAAATTAGCAACAAATGCCTGAAATTTTTAAATATTGTTATGAAATCTCTGGCCTTTAATAAAATTGGGTAATAATTAATTACTTATAACGATTTTGATTTCGGGGCGGAACCGCGGACCCAAAATTTTGTTATGCTAGGTAGGTCCATAGTTCAATATATTACTTCGCGTACCCAAAAGATAACAGCCGCTGTCCGAAATTTATTTACCCTTTTACCCAAAAGATTTCCATGCGATTTTTTTTTAATTTCAACCCGTTTATGACATTTCCCTGTTTGTAAGCTTTGCAGCGATATCTTATTTAGCCCAATTTTTTCGCTGGTTGCGGAGGAAGGTCGTTCCCTTTTTTAATGAAAAAACGTTGTCCAGCATTAGGATGACCATGTTAATCTTACCAAAAAGCATGACATTTTGGTTTTACATTGGCTAATTACTTTTATCAATAAGTTCGAGCCAATTCAAAGACAAAAAATTTTCGATTCCAAAATCCATTGGTTTTTGTGCAAATCCGAAATCTTGTGAAACTTTTGTCAAAATGTTTTGTCCAGGCTAAAGAAGTCTATGCAAATTTTTTTTCAAATTTTAACCTTTATGACATTTCCCGGACTGTAAGCTTTGCAATGATATCTCATTTAGCCTAATCCCATTTGTGGTTGGGGAGCACGATACTTCCCTTCTTTAGTGAAAAAAACGTTGTCCAGTAAAAAGATGTCCATGTTCATTTTTTTCCAAAAAACATTATATTCTGGCTTTACATTGGCTAATTACTCTTACCAATAAGTCTAAGCCAATTCCTAAACAAAAAATTTTTTAACTTCCAAAATCCATGGGGGACTCTTTGGTGAAAATGCGTTGTCCAGTATAAGAATGTCCATGTAAGTTGTTTCAAATATTCAGCACCCTTAAGACATTCCCTAGGGTATAAGCTTTCCAACGATACTTTATTCACCCTAATCCGTTAGGTGGTTAAAGAGGAGTTAGGGAACACCAGACAGACAGACTCACAGACTCACAGACACACAGACATTACGTCTATTTATATATAGATATACAAAAATTAAACAACTTTAGCCCTTAAAAAAGTTGCCTTCTGGTTTTAAATTAAGTGATTTGATAAATAATTTTTAAAATATGGGTTTTGATCTTTATTATTAAAAAGTTTTCGTTAAAAATTTCGAAATGTTTTATGTTAAATAGTCGATTCAATACTGAAATTATCGACATCAACTAGATTTTATTTGCCTATAGTTCATTTTAAAAGTAGATACGTTTAAAATAAGCTGTCAGTATTATGCATTTAATATAAAATTGTTGATGTTTAGAATTTTGGTTTCAGCTTGTGTACAATAGGCCTGCTTGCTTTCAATAAAGTTAAAAGAGAATGCTCAAAAGCTGTTTTCATAATGTTTGTTTTTTGTCGTTCATTTTTTTAAGAATTTTATCTTTATTTGAAAGTTGAGTTTTGTGTTTTATTAAACAATATTTAATCATAGATTTTTCAGATATAATTTGTTTTTGAAACTTTGATAACTGTAGATTATATAATACTCAGAGCATAGCTTCGTGAAAACTACCGTTTATTTATTGTAACGAAGCATCATCGCACATTTCCTAATTTAAATTTTTTTGCATAAAAAACCTTTTATTGAGATTAGACTGAATGGTATAGGATGTTAGGTTAGTTATTATTAAAATATATCTAAAAAATTTTGAACGAGTTCAAGATCAAATTTGTTAAATTTAGTCAAGTTCAAAGTTGAATGCTAAGTATAATTAAATACATCGTAATGCAATGTTTTTTCCTGCTTTAGATGTAGAAATTTTCTTACGCTTGTATATGCAAACAAAAAAGCGGCAAATAAATATTAAGAAAAGATTAAACTTGGGAAAAAGCAATTGAGCTACCCATCAGCCCTCAATAAACAATCTTAATTTTCTCTGACGCGTCGATTCCAGTTTTCTGCAAAGCCGAATGGTATACCGGACTTCCGGACAGTTTTCTGCTTACGTAATTTACAAAATTCCATATTCCCCAGTTAATATATTTAGAGTATCTGACTTAATTTCGGCCAGGCCTTAATTTCGGCCACCAATTTAGGGTCTTAGAAGATTGGCTTATTTTTAAAACACAAAAAACTAGAACAAAAGTAACTGGATGAATGTTAAATAAAGTGTTTTTCCAAAGGTTTTTTATTCGTGTTATTCTGCATTATCAACATTTCACACAAAAAGTGATTTTTTTATGACTTTTTTAATTTTTTCTTTGTGTTTAAACTGCATCAAATTTAGAATGAAGCACTATATAACCTAAAAATATCTTCTATTTCAGGCTCAAAATTGTTAATTTTCATGTTTTGATGTTTTCTTCAAAATCACTTCGGAGTGCGTTTAACTAACTGCGCATTTTTAGATTCCGTTAATTTCGGCCACCTTAAAATTTAGGTAAAAAACTTGCCGTTTTTCGCTGTTTTCAAATATCATCGTACTACCATATTTATAAAGATTTTTTTTGCTCGTTTGACTTTTTTGACGTTTTTTTATGCAAAAAAAACAATTTAGAAAAAATACAGGTTGTTAAAACTTGTTTTTTTATGGTTTTGGCATAACTATTTATAATCTTGCTAATAACTATTAAAGTTTGCAAACTGAAAAAAATTGAATAATATGTACCTAGAACAAAACCTAAGGATAAATTTGCAACCTTTAAAAATTTTTATTGTTTGTTTTAGCAATAGTTATAGCCAGTTTTTTCTAGGGTGCCGAAGTTAATGGCTCGCGCGTTTATTTGGCCACTATAAAAATAAAACTTTAAACCTCCATTCAAATTTAAGTGTAACAGAAATTTTAAAATTTTGCACTGGAATAACAAAAATGGCTATTGTTTGTTTTTGAAACCAAATTTTGGGTCGATTGGAAAAACCAGAAAAAACTTATCCAAAAAAATAAAAAAAGGTGCCCGAAATTAAGTCATCTACCCTAACATAAAAAAAATAATTTATTATTTTAAAAAATACTAATGCAGTGAATACATATATGCTCAATACCATAAATATTTATGCAGGATAAATGTTAAGCATGTTTTAATTTTAACAAAATATTGAACAGATACTGTATCTTTGTTCCAAACCTGTTATTTATATGCTGTTGTTTTTAAATATTTTTATTAGCCCAATAAATGCGTCTTACAGGATAACAAAAAACAAGGTGGGGCGAATTAAAAACTTTTTTTCGTTACTTTAACATTGGTATATTGTGTACTGATTTTCAAATCTAAGTCGTGTGAATTTTTTAAAGGGAAATAAGTTTATAAAACATAATGCATTTTAAAATTATGAGTATAAGCAAAAATACATATATCTCATTGTGTAATATTTTATGTAGGGTAACTGACTTAATTTCGGCCATCTTTTGCTATTTTTTTGGATAAGTTTTTTTCGGGTTTTTTAATCAGCCCAAGATATGGTCTAGAAATCAAACGATACTGTAGCTATTTTTGTTATTCCATTGCAAAATATAAATATTTCTGTTACACTTAAAGATCAGTAGAGGTTTAAAGTTCTATTTTTATAGTGGCCGAAATAAAGGCGCGAGCCATTAACTTTGGCCACCTAGAAAAAGTCCGGCTATTAACTATTGCCAGGAACTGGAACAATAAAAATTTTTTAAAGGTTGCAAATTTATCTTTAGGTATTGTTCTTGGTACATATAACATAATTTTTCCCGTTTGCAAGCTTTAATAGTTATTAGCAAGACTTTAAATAATTATGTCAAAACCTTAAACAAACAAGTTTTAAACGTCAAAAAAGTCAAACGAGCAAAGAAATGCTTCATAAATACGGTAGTACGATGATGTTTAAAAACAGTAAAAATCGGCGGGTTCTTTCACCTAATTTTTAAGGTGGCCGAAATTAACGGAATCTTAAAATGCGCAGTTAGTAAAAACGCGTTGCAAAGTGATTTTGTAGAAAATATCAAAACATCAAAATTAACAGCTTTGAGCCTCAAATAGAAGATATTTTAAGGTTATATATTGCTTCGTTCTAAATTTGATGCAGTTTAAACACAAAGCAAAAATTAGGAAAATCACAAAAAATTCACTTTTTGTATGAAAATGTTGATAATGTAGAATAACAAAAATAAAAAACTTTTGCAAAAACACTTTATTCAACATTAATCCAGTTACTTTTGTGCTAGTTCTTTTGTGTTTTTAAAATAAGCCAATTTTCTAACACCCTAAAGTGGCCGAAATTAAGGCGTGGCCGAAATTAAGTCAGTTACCCTATATATAAATTTTTTTTAAATGGTGGTTTGAAATAAATAAATCTGAAAACACCATCGTGTTGATTATTAAAATACGAACAAAATATGGATTAAATTGTAAAATGCATGCGATTAAATTTTTTATGGATTTTCAAAATTAAATTTTTAACTACGCGTTTAAAAATACATACTAAATTTAAAATTTTTGTTATTGTCAGGTTAAAAAATTTTCTTTTTGAGACTCAATACCAAGATTAACCAAAATTTTTCTATAAAAATCTATTTTTTTTAATATTTTTATTAAAAAAACTGAAAGCTTTGTATGTATAAAAATTAAACTATCTGATTATTAAAATACAGAAAAATTTGATTATAAATTTCAAAATATTTGTTTAGAAGAACAAAGATCAATCTTTGCAAATTTTTGTTTGATTTGCTGTAGCAATTTTTGAAACCCTTTTAACTAAGTTAAATTTGTTTTGCTCTTTTAGCGGCACAATGTACAATGGCATTTACACCTGGTTTTTTATTTTTTTTAGTTTTGTGACCGGTTGCTAATTGCACTTTGCTTTGTATTTGTTCGTGCATAATAAAAGTGACCAGTAACAACCTACTTACTTAGCTAAGTGTTTTGTTCTATATAATTATTGACCTGATTATTGTTATTTATTGAGATTAGGTAAGTGTTATTCTTGTGCAACTGGATTTGAAGCAGTTTTAGGTTTTTAAACCTTAAACTTATTTCGTAATTGTTTATTTTAAAAACTTTGAAAATTATTTTTATAAAAATCACACAGATCACATGTTGTATCACATAGAAGACATAGAGAAATAGAAGCATTTTCATTTATATAACGCCATTTTGTTATTTATGTTGTTATGTACTCGTTACGGTTTTTGTTATATTTAGCATAATAAAAAACAGCAAACATATAATGAAAAAAGGGTTGAAAACAAAAAAACAAACATGCCACAAAGGCTTGTAAAAAATTAATCTTAAAATTAACCAAATAGAAAAATAACAAATTTTTACATGCCCCTAATGTTTATGAAAATAATCAATTTGGAATCAAAATAATGCTTGATAAATCAATAAAGTTTTTTGTCTAAAAAAGCATAAAAAGTGTTTCATTGGTAAAACAGTCATTTGTTTTAAATGTTTTAATTTCTAGTGTATTCAAAGCAAAACGTCAAAACATAAAACTAAAACGAAATTTATTAACAGATAAAATATAGAGCATTTTTCAGAAACATAACATTAAATTAAGAAAACATAATAAGCTCAAAAAGTTATGGAAACTCAACTTTAACCAGAAACTCAACCTAAACTACGGACTGTAGCCCATAAAAAAATTAGTAAAATTTTAAAATCAAGCTAAACTTTATCATCATAATTTTTGTATATTAGAAATGGTGTTTTCTGGAAGAATGCAATAAAAAACAAGCAATTTTGATCTTAATTTTTCATTCCGCATTTTGAAACGAATGAGTTTACCAGTCTGTCTCTTCAAAGTCTTTCAAAAATAACCCAAAAACATTTTTCCCATTGTTATAGCCGTCAAAAATCTAAAAAGGAAAAATACATATGTATAAGGTTTTTTTATTTTATTATGATATTGAATCGCTTCTTAATACATTTGGAATGTGGACATTTTTTTGGTTTATTGAACTCACACATTTTCCCTAAAAATCCTGTACAGCAAATGGGGCCCCAGACTAGATAGGTATGACCTGAACACTGATGATATAACTGTTTAGATTGTCAAATGGGTTCTGTCACCCATAGCCGGCCATAAATAATGTCATAATTATTCATTTATTAATCGAGCGCACAAGCGTGTACACGCAGCACGCATGCACATGTACGATAACGGTTTTTGAAAACCAAAAATTAATAGCTGTTTTTTTTGTCGATGTTATTTTTAAATAACTAATTTCTTACGAATTTATTTTTTACTTAAATTTCTTTAGCACCTAAATTTGCAAATTTTTTTTCTTTTCTGTGTTTTATATTCTGTTTTCGCGACTCAGGAGTAAGATCAACCTTTTACTGTATTTATTTTCGAAATGGTAAAATGCTTCAAAATAATCAATCTATATACTGTAAACACTTTGTTATAGACGATCTTATTCGCGTGGAGTGGAAATTTAACGTTTTTTTAGAATTTTTTACAAGAGAAGAACCGAAATTTCAATTTAGCCCATTTCATGAGGGCAAAAAAGATTCAGATATCGTGATACCAGTAATAATGTAAAATTGCTTTTTAATTTTTCAAGAAAACCCACTGGGTCTAAGATTCTTGCCATGGCATCAATTTCGTCCAGCGGGGTGACGAAGCCATAAGTTTCGTTTCTGCGGACGACTTCTCTCAACGGATACTCGTCATTGATCCATCCCGTGTCCACGCTGTTCATGTATATGAAGTCTTTAGCGTAATCAGCGGAACAAGTTCGCGTCATCATGTTAAGAGCCGCTTTGGCCATGTTAGTATGTGGATGAGTAGGGTTTTTGAACCTTAATTTAAAAAAAAGTATTAAACGTGGAGCTGCGAGATATGTGCATTGTGAGCATAATTATTATCAACTTTTCGATAAAATTAACCATCAACTTTTCGATAAAATTAACCAAGAAATATATAATTTTTTACTAAAAATCAAATTTTAGAAAACTGATTGATGCTTAAACAATGCTTAAAAAAATGCTGGTAACAACACATGACAAACATAAAAAGCTTAAAAAAACCACAAAAACTATATTATACAGGAAAACTATACCGCTGCTACCCTCGCCGCTTTGTAACATTTAAGCGACACCAAAGAAATAAATAAAAACAAAGAAATGCAAAAATTGAGCAAAAACTGTTTATTATTGAGGATTAAAGGTGCATATTTTGCGTTTTAATTAATATTAATCGATGTATTAGGTCACACTGAGAAAAAAATTGTATAACACCAAAAATTAATTCTCAACGAGTTATTAACAAGAATACTACTTGGTTATTCCCAATGTTGTTTTTTATACACCATTTTTTAAAAGCAAACTTTTTTTGGACGGATAATAATAAAACTACCTTTAGTTTTAAATTTCGTTCAATTCAAAAAAAGTAATAAGTACTGTCATTTTCAAGAAAAATTTTAATTTGTGATTTATAGTTGGTGTGTTTTTTGGTGTGTTTTTGTTTGCTGTTATTCTGGTAGTATTTGTTAGCTATTCAAAATATTACTTTAAAAAAGTGAGCTCCCTATAAAATAGACGTTTCACTTCTTTGAGTTTTACATTTTGCAATTATAAAAATCTTCTAAAACACACCATAAACCAAACACCAAACATTATTTTTGGAATATGATATTTTTAAAATGGCATTATTCATCTAAAGGCTGGTTCATACTTATGACAAAACGTCCTTTGAACAAAATCCAAAGGACAATTTTAGAAAAGCCAAAACGTCGTTTGGGCAAGCCAAAACGTCCTTTGGACTTTTTCCTTTAATCGAAGTATAAATGCTATTTAGAATTTATCCTTTGGACTTTGTCCAAAGGACAAATTCCAAAGGGTTCATATTTTTTCCAAAGGGTCCAAAGGGTCTAAAGGACAAAAAATATGAACACGTTGTCCTTTGGATTTTGTCCTTTGGACAAAGTCCAAAGGACGTTTTTTACGCTGTATTTGCCCTTTGGACTTTGTCCAAAGGACGTTTTGTCATAATATGAACCAGCCTTAATACTTTTTGTAATTGAACCAAATTTAAAATTTAAGCTTTTTGGTACCTTAGCATAAATTATATGAAGTTTTGTTAATATCCGTTTAGTAGAAATGTTTTATTTTGAAAAATTGTGTATAAAAACACAATGGAAATAACCAAGCGGTATTCTTGTTAATAACTTGTTAACCGTTGAGAATTAATTTTTGGTGTAATACAATTTTTTCTCAGTGTGATCTGATACATCGATTAGTATTAATTAAACAGCAATAAAAAATACATCATGATTTAGTATACTGCACCTTTAAATAATATATTAATTCAATTTTTTTTATCAATTTGTTTATTTTTACAATAAAATATCGATTTTATAAAGTTAAACACGTAATTTTATTTAAGAAAGGGAGTTTAAAAACTCTCAGTTTTAATGGTTTTATGTTAAAAAAAATATACCCGTATGATTTAACAAAAACTTTTTATGTTTCCATAATTTTTTTAAAATGTCAGTTAGACATAATTTTCCTAAAGTTATTACTTATAAAATTGATTGGAAAATCTAAAAACGCATGATTCTCACCTATTAAATTTTCCTTCCATTGCAGACACATTGATGATATATTTGCTTTGGGATGGACTAGCCAGTAGCAAACATTTAAGTCGGCTATTTAATATAAAAGGAGCCACAACTACAAATATAGATACCTGAAAATTCACTTATAAAGGTAAACAGTTTGCCTGATTTTCTATTTTGCAGAGGGCAACGTTTTGTTTATCATAAGAGTTACTTAATTTACGTTCACGAAAAAATGCTTAGCAGAAAAGCTAAAATTTTTATTCACATTTTTCAAGATTTGTGACTTTTGAATAAACTAATAAGGAGAGTAGAATAAGAAATTTTATTTTTTTAATAATTAAGCAATATTTATATTTTTAGTAAACAATAAATAAGAAGTGAGATTCATGAAAGTTATTAAGGTCAAAGTGGATTTTGGAATTGATGTTTGTTTAAATTTTAATAAATTTAGTTCTTATGTATGCTTAAAACATGTTATTTGTTAATAATAAAAAAATTATGATGTTTTATGTTCTATTCTGCTGAATAAACAACAATATATTACCCAAAACAACCATTAGCGTGTGAAACACATTTTTCTGATATTAATGTATTTTTGTCGAATAATTTGCTTTTTGAATTGGGTGAAAGCTTTAGAACATCACTGTGAGTGTGAGTTTTTTCCCCAATTTTCACACCAATAACAAACAAAAAGTGACGCGGACAAAGTTTGTTAATGGGACCTAAAAAATTCCGGATACACTCCAAATGCAAAAAAAGTAGGAGCTTTAGCGCTGAACAAAAAGAGCAAGTGCGGCAATTACGTAAAATCTGATCGAAATTCACACAGTCAAGCAATGTAGAAAAATTAGCAGAAGAGTTAGGGACCTTTAATATTTTAAAAAAACATAAAAATTAGTCATGTATAAAATAAGTATATTTAAAATATGAAAAAAATTATTTAAAAAAAACATATGTTTCGATATGTGTGCCCATTCTGTCTGTATGGACGGATGTTTCAACGATACATATGAAAATTTCAAACCTTCATAAATTGTTTTTATAATTAATTTAAAAATTCTCAACAATATAAAAATTCACAAAAAGTTTAACCCATTTAATTGCCATTTAAAAAAACATAAATGCCTTGAGTTCCATGCTGGTGTGACCAAAGCATGTCACTACCGTAGTCAAGCCGGAACAAAGAGGTTCGAAACGAAAAAGACAATTAACGATAAGATGCAGTGATAATATTGTTATAGATAAAATACTCGTAAAATAAAATAGGTAGTTGACAACGAAGGCGGGGTTTATTTTTCGGCTTTTATTAATTAATTTGTATAATTGTAACCGTGATGAGAAACAATTCTGAGCTATTATTGGCAATTACCAAAAAGTGAAAATTGCAGCTACGACGATTTTACCATCACTGTGTTTACTATTTGTATTCGCAGTCAGTCACAAAATTATTAGTATATTAAAGCTTATAAATATTTTTATTGGCAAAATAGCTATATTTATTGCTTACCATTAACTGCAAAAACTTCTACCATTTCCGTGGGATCAACCTAAACAGTTTGAAAATAATCTAAATAGTCGTCACATATTGGATTAAACTGGACAACATTTGGGTTATTGATATTTTTACTAATCCAGTTGTTGTAGGTTTTTTTTATTTTTATAGATTTTTGTCCGTTTGCTCAATACTCAATAATTCCTCAGTTGACCTACTTAAAACTTTAATGGTTTATTCTTGTATATTTTTTAACGTAGACTACATACTATTTATATACAAAAAATGTATAGTACTAAAGTAAAACGGTACCAGAAAAACTTGGACCTGTCGGGTGCGCTAATTGAAATTGCTTCTACTGTTCAAGTATTATTCGTTTAGATATCAAACAAAACACTGTTTGTAAGTCACAAATACCAGTAATAATTCAAGCAAATGTCCCCACATCTTAGCGGATACCAGAATTTCGTTTCTAAAATTTTTCGTATTGCGAATTTGTTCGGAGAGAACCCATTGTACGGGGTCTTTAGAGCCTTAAGCAGGGAACTGGGAGCCTTTAATAATTTTTGGGAACTTGGAGCTTGAGCTATGAGAACTTAGAGCCTTTAGGAAAAAATTGGTTTGGGGTTAGATTTAGGCTTCGCTTATGTTTAGGTAAACGTTTTAGCGATTTTTATTTTCGGCCCAAGTTCCCATCTTTAGGCTCTAAGTTCCACACTTACGGATCTAAGTGCCCTATTTTTGGCTCCAAGTTCCAGCTCCAAGCTCCCAAGGCTCCATCGACCCCAAAACTCCATCGATAAATCTCATTCTGTCTGGGCCTTGTGGCTTATTTCATAAAAACTATAATTGTAAAATAATAAACACACACTTATATTTTGTATTTTTTGTTAAAAACAATATTATATTATAATAACGTTCATTCAGAACTAAAAATACATAAATTAATGAAATTCAAATTTTACAGTTGTATTTTGTATTTTGTAGGAAAAGACAAAAAATAAATGCGTTTATTAATTTACGATTATTAACCATTATTTTTTTGCCAATGCTAAATTATATCCGTAAGTAAATTTCACATGGATGTCTTTTTTGCGCAGTGTGCTTAAACATATCTGCACAAGAGATTGGTTCCGTTTGAATACTTTTATAACATTTTTTAATTGCTTATTAATTTGTTTATCTTTTTTATTTTTTTTTAAAATAAAATTTCTACATTAAAGACCTGGGGTCGCATTCTGAAGAACCCTTATATTTACCCCGATAAATCCATTCCAATGAAAATAAAAAAATAAATATTTATTTTAAATAAATAAACCTGCCGCATATGGGACAGAAAATGATTGCAATGATTTTTTTAATATTTTTTTTCTCGCGCCGCAAAACCACCTCGCGCAAAATAAAAAATTTAGTCAATGCGCGTATTTTATTTTTTATTAAATTAATCCTACGGGAAAAAATATTTAACCACCTCTCGAGTTGGATAAATTCTTATTCTTAAAACAATAGAAAAAATTTAAACCGACTTTTACCTAGGTAAAATTGATTTTTCATTCGCATCCTTAATCACGTAAAAAAAGTTAACCCGGGGTAACTTTTAACCGCGTCAGAATGCGCGCCCTGGTTGCACCATGCCTACTCAAGATCAATAAACAACTTAAATTGGTCGGGGTTGTGTGTTTCTGAAACGTATCCAATCCACACTATTTCATAAAAGTGCTTTTTGTTGTCAATAAATTGCCGTTGTTGCAACTGACCAAAATAACAAACGGAAACTAATATACTTCTTCAAACTGATTTCATACTCATCTAAGTTTTTCACACTCCCAGAATAGTTAGTACGAATTACAAAATAAAAAAAAAAACTTGCACTATAGAAAAACTCAGTAAATAACCCACATATTATCTATTTTTAAGAAATAGTGCATCTTGTCGCAATAACTGGAATTTGATGCCGCATTACTAATATTTGTTATATTTTTGCGTTTTGTTTTAAGTCAAGCGAAAAAATATACTTGCCCAAAAGGATCAACCATAGCATCACGTACAGCCTCTTCTCAGATTTTTTCAGCAGTATTTTTTATATAACCGCTGACCTCGATAAATTTCAGTATTCAATAGAATATTTAACAATAATTGTTTGTTTTATTTTTAATTTTAAACTTTTTTGCTTAAAATTTGAAATAGTTTTATTGTTAAATATTCTATTAAATACTGAAATTTATCGAGGTCAGCGGTTTGATTTGTGTATAGGTGCGTTTTATATAAAAAATACTGCTGAAAAAATCTGAGAAGAGGCTATACGTGATGCTATGGTTGATCCTTTTTGTTTTTTGGCTATACGTGATGCTAAAATTTTTGTTCCAAAATTGGGGAATTCGCTAAATAATTGTTTGTTTCATTTTTAATTTTAAACTTTTTTGCTTAATTTGAAATAGTTTTATTTAGCAAATTCCCCAATTTCGGAACAAAAATTTTTTTGAAAGGGCTAAAGTTGACTAATTTTTGTATGTTTTGTGTAAAAGCGGCAATTATAAACAAATTACACTTCGTTGTAGTTTAAAAAAACACGTCATAACCGCACAATTTTAATTGGTCCGCTCATGTCTCTCATGCAAACTTACGAGGTCAGCTAGATATAATTCAATCATAATACCGCAAGATCAATCAAAATCCCAATCAAACTAACATTATATGTTTGCATATAGTTTTGTATATATAGTTATTTGTTTGTATGGCTAACCTATAGCAAATTAACAAAACAATCCATAATAGTAACCAGCACTATTATACCGACATGGTCTGGTGAACGTGATTGATTTGTCTGGTAGTGCTATGTATTGTATAGAGTTTCTTATTTTATTTGCTAGAATAAATAATGATGTTAACATAATTACAAAACAAACGAACAGTTATCAATCTATACCTGATCCAATCGCAATGTCCAGGAATTTTTATTTCTCAAATCTAACTGTTGTCCCTCGTGATCTAAAACACCAGCGGGAAACAAATCGGTGCCAGCTGTATCTTCAGGAATCATGGCTATTTGAGAAATATCTAAAAAGAGCAGAAATCACTAAATCAAAACCTTAACAATAACTTTTAAAAATATAGGGTAACTAACTTAATTTCGGCCACCTTTCTTTACTTTTTCAACACCTCACGGGGGGGGGGGGTCGGGGGGGAACAATACCCTCCGGAGGAGAAAATTTATAATTTGAGGCGCAAAAATACACTAGAAATTTTAATTCCAAATGATACTAATTACAAAATTTAAGGTTTTTTATAGCTATACTATACATTTATAACATGTGTTTAAAACGTTAAAAAAAGGATAATAGTGTTTATAGTAGTTTTATTAAACATATATGCCTTAACTACTGAATGGGATAATCGATTTGCAATTGAAAAACTAAGATAAATTGCCAATTTAAACTGCCCGCATAGCGGGGAAATTTAAACTGCCCGCGTAGCGGGGGAATTTAAAGGTAATAAAAGGTAATGAACGGGGAAATAAGGTACCTAATAAACACTCCGCGCGAAGCGCGGAAAAATTTTTTAGTCCTTTTATAACACTTAAAAATTTTTCTTTGGGAGGCGAATTCGGAGGGGTGTCCCCGACTACCCCAAATTTAAGGGGGGTGTCAGAAAAATCCGAAATTTTGGGGGGTATAACCCCCCAACCCCCTCTCCTGCCCACCTATGGTCTGGACCCCCCCCCCTCTGGCTACGCCCATGGACATGCCAAAACGTCGTTTGGACTTTTTTTTGGACGAAGTATGCATGCTACTGGAAAAATGTCCTTTGGACAAAGTCCAAAGGACAAAAAATATAAACACGTTGTCCTTTGGACAAAGCCCAAAAGACGTTTTGACGCTGTGTTTTCCTTTGGATAAAGTTCAAAGGACGTTTTTTTTATAAGTATAAACCCACCTTAAGTTTTGAAAACGGTTTGAATTGAAAAAAATGTTTCATAAAAAAAATTAATAAAAGGTAAAAATTTATATGAACCGAATTTTAAATAAAACTAATTTGAAATGTATTCTTAGTTTGTTGTGGTTTTTATTGATTTTTTTACTTTCATACTTTAGTTATGGTTGGCACTAGCACAGCATCATTTGCAGAATACAGGTGTGGACTGGGATAGAGTTAGAGGACACGCTTTCAACGAAAGAATGAACCCTGACGACGAAAATTTAAGCATGCAAATTATAAAGGTAAATGTAACTATTGAACAAAAAGTACCTTGTCAAGTCTCTAAAAAATGTGGGCAATGCTACTAAGATAAATATTAAAATATTTTAAAAATCTGTTTTTCTTTTAACTAACTAACTAAATCTCAGCTTCAAAAAAAGTAGTATCTTCTATAATCACTAGAATTATGGATTTTGCTTTTACTTTGTTGTGGATTTAGCTAAAATTATTTTGCTTGACAAATAGATACTTACTTAAATCGTATATAAACAAAACAATGAGCAAATTTTTTAGGACCTTCACAGAACTGGACTTTCCACTGTGAGTACCTCAGAACAAGAAAGAGTGTCACTAAAACGAGTGTTGCTAGCATATGCCAGATACAACCAATCTATAGGATATTGTCAAGGCTTCAATGTGATCGCCTCATTAGTTCTAGAGGTTATGGATGGAAAGGAAGACAACGCTTTAAAAGTAAAAAAAAAAGTATTCACAAATTTGTTGGCATTGCATAGCATTGTTTTGCTCATCTAAAATCTTTAATTTCATAAGAATGTTCGAAAACAATCTTAGTTTTTAATACAAAATTTTTTTTAAAGAATTTGGATATTTTCCTGTGCACAATAAATTGTATTGTTTTTTTGTAATTGATGATATTATATGTTTAATACAATTAATAATTTCTAAAAAAAATTATTTTGTGGGCTTTATTCGTTCAATTTACCCATGCTAGATTTTTTATATTTTGTATAATTTCCTGTTCATGTTTACTTTTAATTACAATCTGTCTCGACTGTGTGTATAGTTAAATGAACAAAAGCAACTGATTATAAAAAACCGACTCTTATATTTGCCTGAATGGAACTTAAAACTCAAATTTAACGGTTTCAATCACGTATAAGCCAAAAATTACTATGAAAAGGTTCTTTTTTTACTTATTTAAACCTCAAATTTAGAAAAACATGACATTTAAAAAATTTCTGCTTTTTTTCTCGAAAATGAGTTTACCGGTGTTGTAGGGTAGTGCATTTAATTTCGGCACTTTTTCGTTTTTCCAATGTAACTTTTCACTGTATGGCCCGATTTTCATGTTTGATAGCTCATTTTAAAGCTTTTACAATACTGCGTTGCGTCATAAAAGTTTCAATGTACAAAAGTTGTTTTTTTACTTAATTAAATCAGTTTTTAAAAAAATGGAAAATTGCCGAAATTAAATATATACATTTAATTTCTACACTTTACAAACAATCGATTGTTTCTCAGTCAAAAAACAATCATTTTCAAAAATTTAAAAGCCTATCATTATCTCCAGACAGTTTTCTTTAATTTAAGCTTCTATTTGTTGTTCAACGTGTAACTGGCAAAAAGTTACAGCTAAAATGCCAACTGGTATCAAAATGAGCAAAATTTGGGAAAAAAGTGCATTTAATTTCGGCACTTTTTAAAAGAACCCCCTTAATCGAGTTTAAGTGAAGTGCTATGACCCCTACACATTTCAAGGTTGTCTTTTAACTATTTACAACTACAATTTAACACCCGACCACTTAATTCAACCCGTTTTTACCTACAGCAATATGTGTGCCGAAATTACACTATTTTATTTTATAACTATTGCTCACCACTGACGCAACGTAGAACCACGGGGACTAAAAATTCAGAAAATACACTAAATTTTACCAGGACAGTTTAATTTTTAAACCAATTTATTGCGTAATCATGAAATGCCCATGTTCTAAAAACGAGTAACAATTTTATTTTTTGTAAATTACACAATTTCACATGAAAATATCATAACATAACAAATAAAAAGCTGACGAGAGTCATCTACATATAATTATCTCTCATTTGAGCTATCAAACGTCGTATTTTGTCCAGGATTACCAAAGATATAGTCCAAAATCAAAAATGCCCAATTGGGAAAAGTGCCGAAATTAAATGCACTACCCTATTTGGAGAAAAATTTTAATCAAAAACTGAAGAAGCGTCCTATCAAACATAGAAATATTTAAATCTCTTAAATCCTGTAATAAAAGTTTTTGAAGGGGGTTCCAAAAAGTTCTGTTTTTTTTTGTTCACTTATCTATAATATTGGCTTCGGCGGTACGGTAAATCTTTTTTTTCATGTCAGGTGATGATATTTCTGATAGAACAAGTTTTGCCGTGCGGCTACTTTGACCAAACACTGAGGGCTCTTTCGGTGGATATGGCCGTACTGCGGGATCTTATGCACCAGCGACTCCCTAAACTTGCCGCTCATTTAGACGAATTGCAGAAAAATTCCGGTACTAATAATTAATTGTTTGAACATTCCGCTATTACTTTGTATGCATAATTGATCTTGATGTTTCTTAGAACTCCAGAGTTGTGCTTTACTTCTGAAAAAAAGAAAAAGCTTTAAAATGGTATAAGAAAGTGATTAAAAAATAAAAAAATAAGCTTTGTGTGTGAACAAACATTCATTAACATTATTTGTGTTAAATTTATCAAAAAAGACAAATTTTTGAAATTGTTTCGAGTAGATAAAAAGAGGGGAAGACAAGACAGTACGCTAAAAATGCGCATATTAAGGGAAAGAGATTTGCCTTTTCGGTAGGATGGTAGGTAGGTATTACACCTCCCCTTTAGCTCAGACACACCATACACATCTGGGTCCATTAAAATTATTGTATTAGGTTTTTCATAAATTAAACCCATACAAAATGTCTAGCTTTGCCTTCGGGGGCC
>JASAMX010024924.1:0-52625 GCA_030248175.1 Microlaimidae sp. YZB2_3
ATGTTGTTACTCGTTCAGTTACGTATTGTTTGGGGAGGGGTTCGGGGGGAACAATGCCCCCCCGGAGGAGAAAATTTATCAATTTGAGGCGCTAAAATACACTAGAAATTTTAATTCCAAATGATACTAATTACAAAATTTAAGGTTTTTTATAGCTATACTATACATTTATAACATGTGTTTAAAACGTTAAAAAAAGGATAATAGTGTTTATAGTAGTTTTATTAAACATGTATGCCTTAACTACTGAATGGGATAATCGATTTGCAATTGAAAAACTAAGATAAATTGCCAATTTAAACTGCCCGCGTAGCGGGGAAATTTAAACTGCCCACGTAGCGGGGGAATTTAAAGGTAATAAAAGATAATGAACGGGGAAGTAAGGTAATAAACACTTCGCGCGAAGCGCGTAAAAAGTTTTAGCCCTTTTATAACACTAAAAATTTTTACTTTGGGGTGGCGAATTTGGGGGGGGGGGGGTGTCCCCGACTACCCCAAATTTAAGGGGGGGTGTCAGCAAAATCCGAAATTTTGGGGGGGTGTAACCCCCCCCCGAACCCCCCCGTGCCCACCTATGCCCCCCCTGTTTATCTATGACAATATATTTTATAAGTTATAAGTACGGTACTACACAGAAATCAAAACAAACAATCATATTGATTGATTTATGTACCTCCCCGCTCCTCATTTTTCCAGCCGCCTATAGCATTGGCTCGGATTTTTTTCATATAGGTAGGTAGGTAGGTACCCTAAAAAACATGGAGTCGAGATGCTGCTTATGTGCTTTGGTTTACAATGTGGGTGTAGCTAAGGAAATGTATCTAAATTCCTTTTTTTGTGAAATCCAGGCTCTGCCAATGTGTGCTAATGTATAATTTTAACTAAGAAAACATGTTTTTACTGCTAAAAACATTAGATAATAGGTTATTAGGCCAAAAACAGTGTATTATACAGCTTTATCTGCGTTTATCCCTGCTTTTTTAACGTTTTCAAAAATTAAGGGGGGGGGGGGGGCTCCGCCCCCACCGCCAAAAGTTTGGGGGGGGGGGGGGCGGAGACCCCCCCAAATTTTTTTTTTATTTTGTACTACAACCCCCCCCAAAATGAAAATTCTGGATACGTCCCTGCGCAGAGCATATTAATAACTGCAGCATTTACTATAAAAACCTAACCAAATTGAATAAAAATTCTTTTATTTAAAAAAAAAAACGTTTTTTTTTTTATTTAAAATGAAATATAATTAAAAAAAAATATTTACTTATAACTTTTATTGTTGTATCTATTAAAAAAAGAGAAAATAAATCAGGATTCTGTACTTAAATTTAGGTTTCCTCCTACCTGGTCCCTTTTAAGAGCTTAAAATTAAAAAATTTCCCACCGGTGGGGGGCATTCTGCACCCCGCACCCCCCTGACAAGGGGCTCTGCCCCTTGACCACGCTGGGGGGCTACCGCCCTCCAGACTCACCATTATTGGGGTCTGTACTTAAATTTAGGTTTCCTGGTCCCTTTTAAGAGCTTAAAATTAAAAACTTTTCCACCCCAAAGACATTCTGCCCCCCGGACCCTCTTACAAGTGGCTCTGCCCCTTGACCCCGCTGGGGGGTCAAGGGGCAGAGCCAGACCGCCCCTCAGACCCCCCATTTTCTGGGGGCTCTTTCTCGCCCTCCAGAACCCTCTGAGGTGGGTACATATAAATAAAGCACTTTTCCAAAAATCTCCCCCTTAATTCAAATCCTGGCTATGGCCATGATATTTGATCTATAGTTTTAATTGCATTTTTGGTATATTTGTGTCTGTTTTTATCACTGTTAGATTAGAATTTTTAAGGTAAGCATGATTAATTTGAAGTTAGTTATATAAAGGTTTAATCATAGTTTTTTGTTGGGTACCCTGCCCTACCCTCCCTCCCTGCTTGAAAATGAAACAAAAATAGTTAAGAATATGCACAACTTTTGTCCTATTCCTATTTTTTGCAAAATTTTTGCCATTTTTAAGCTATTTCATTGAAATCTAAACCATATTAGAGTAATTTTACTTAAATTGGCGTTTTTTCTCTCTTTTTCCCTTTTCTTCGCCTTTTTTACACTTTACCGGTTTAAAAAAATAGCAACCCTTCCCCCTACCTCGTTAAACCTCGAGAAGGAGCAGTGCAAAAGTCTGCTTTAAACAAAAATTGCATAAATATAGTTACACAATTTACAAAAAAATCAAAATGTTCATAAATATATTTATATTTATAAAACGCGCACTGGTGATAAATTATTTTTTTTAAAGATTTAGTGGGCATTGAGATGAGAAAGAAGAAAAAGCGCAAGAAAACGATTTTAAAATTTATTCTTCCCGTAAAAACCTTTATATAACTAACTTCAAATTAATCATGCTTACCTTAAAAATTCTAATCTAACAGTGAGTAAACAGACACAAATATACCAAAAATGCAATTAAAACTATATGAAATATCATGGCCATAGCCAGGATTTGAATTAAGGGGGAGATTTTTGGAAAAGTGCTTTATTTATATGTACCCACCAGAGGGTTCTGGAGGGCGAGAAAGAGCCCCCAGAAATGGGGGGTCTGAGGGGCGGTCTGGCTCTGCCCCTTGACCCCCCAGGGGGGTCATGGGGAAGAGCCACTTGTAAGAGGGTCCGGGGAATGTCTTTGGGGTGGAAAAGTTTTTAATTTTAAGCTCTTAAAAGGGACCAGGAAACCTAAATTTAAGTACAGACCCCAATAATGGTGAGTCTGGAGGGCGGTAGCCCCCCAGCGTGGTCAAGGGGCAGAGCCCCTTGTCAGGGGGGTGCGGGGTGGGAATGCGCCCCACCGGTGGGAAATTTTTTTAATTTTAAGCTCTTAAAAGGGACCAGGTAGGAGGAAACCTAAATTTAAGTACAGAATCATATTTATTTTCTCTTTTTTTAATAGATACAACAATAAAAGTTATAAGTAAGAAAAATAGATTTTAGTTAATTATATGTCATTTTAATTAAAAAAACAAAAACGTTTTTTTTTTTTAAATAAAAAAATTTTTAATTTGGTTAGGTTTTTATAGTAAATGCTGCAGTTATTAAAATGCTCTGCGCAGGGACGTATCCAGAGTTTCATTTTGGGGGGGTTGTAGTACAAAAAAAAAAGATTGGGCGGCTCCGCCCCCCGCCCCCCCCGAAACTTTGGCGGTGGGGGCGGAGCCCCCCCCCTTAATTTTTGAAAAACGTTAAAAAAGAGGGTTAAACGACAGAATAAAGCTGTATAATA
Source organism: Microlaimidae sp. YZB2_3 (assembly GCA_030248175.1). Lineage (NCBI taxonomy): Eukaryota > Metazoa > Nematoda > Chromadorea > Desmodorida > Microlaimidae > Microlaimidae sp. YZB2_3. The sequence continues at coordinate 3,254 of JASAMX010024924.1, forward strand.
CATCCTTTTTGTCATAATAACCTATTAATTTCTTTAGCAGTAAAAACATGTTTTCTTAGTTAAAAGTAAACAGTTGAGACACATTGGCAGACCTGGATTTCACAAAAAGATTTACATACATTTCCTTAGCTACAGCCCACATTGGAAACCAAAGCACATAAGCAGCATCTAGACTCCATGTTTTATTAGGGTACCTACCTACCTACCTATATGAAAAAAATCCGAGCCAATGCTACAGGTGGCTGAAAAAGGAGGAGCGGAGAGGTACATAAATCAATCAATATGATTGTTTGTTTTGATTTCTGTGATAGTACCCCGTACTTATAACTTATAAAAATATATTGGTGGGGAGTAAACAGGGGGGGCATAGGTGGGCAGGGGGGGGTGGGGGGGTTATCCCCCCCAAAATTTCGGATTTTGCTGACACCCCCCCTTAAATTTGGGGTAGTCGGGGACACCCCCCCCCCCCCCCCCCAAATTCGCCTCCCAAAGAAAAATTTTTAAGTGTTATAAAAGGACTAAAAAATTTTTCCGCGCTTCGCGCGAAGTGTTTATTACCTTATTTCCCCGTTCATTATCTTTTATTACCTTTAAATTCCCCCGCTACGTGGGCAGTTTAAATTTCCCCGCTACGCGGGCAGTTTAAATTGGCAATTTATCTTAGTTTTTCAATTGCAAATCGATTATCCCATTCAGTAGTTAAGGCATACATGTTTAATAAAACTACTATAAACACTATTATCCTTTTTTTAACGTTTTAAACACATGTTATAAATGTATAGTATAGCTATAAAAAACCTTAAATTTTGTAATTAGTATCATTTGGAATTAAAATTTCTAGTGTATTTTAGCGCCTCAAATTATAAATTTTCTCCTCCGGGGGGGCATTGTTCCCCCCGAACCCCCCTGACTGAATTTTTAAGATCACAGAAAATTATGTAGAAATTAGGTAAAAAAACAAAAGTAAAATGTATGTTCAGGGGATCACCAGGAGACGATTTTTAAGCCGTTTTTAGTATATATTTTAAAAAAAATTTCGCCTCCGGCGGCTGGGGGGACACCCCTCAGACCCTCTGGCCGACGCTTCGCGTCGGCTGGCGCCGCTACGCGGCGCAGCGGCGGCGCTTCGCGCCGCTTTGACAACACTTTTTCTCCCCCGCCAGGACCGACGCCCCTGAAATGAAATCCTGACTGCGCCACTGCACATTATTATTAAAAGAATTAAAAAAATAAAATTTATAAGTTGCAATAAGGTCTTATTTTAATCTTACACAGTTTTAAAGCATTTATAAGCTTGTTTTACGTTTTTTTACGCGTTTTAAGCTCATTTTACGGCAGCGCGGAAATATTGGGTACACCCCCCCTCAAAATTTGGGTCTTGCTGGACACCCCCCCTAAAATTTGACCCCCCCCCCCTATGCCCCCCCCCCCCCCCAAAATCCGAGAGGCTGCCCACCTATGAGGGGGGGGTAGGGTGGGGTCCACCCTAGCCTCGAAATTTTGGAGGCCCCCCTAGAAAAAAATCCAGAGGGGGCCCTCCCCCCAAATTTTTGAATTTTTTACCCCTGACCACCTCTAGATTTTGAAATCTGACCCCCTCTCCCGTCTCGAGAAAATTTTAAGTAGTTTTTTTATACTAAATTTCCTTCCGAACACGTGAATCTTAACACAAATTCATATTTTTACACCCTTTTTATACCTAAATATCGCTTTTTATTTAATAAAATGTAGTATTATCTTTTAAAAAACTATTATTAAACATTTAATGGTTTAAAAGTATTTTGTTTCGGAAATTGGACCCCACCTGACCCCCCTCTCGGTTTCAAAATCTTCCACCCCGGGTCGACCCCCCTAAGGGGGGGTTCGTTCAACCCCCCTAGGTCCCCCCTAGATTTTGAAATTTCATTTACCCGGGGTAAACACCCCCCTAGCTTTTTGACCATCAGACCTTTGCACTGCCCTCCCCCCCCCCCCGGTTAAAACGGGGGGGGGGCAATTCTAAAACGGGGGGGGGGCAACTTTTTTTGAAACGGGGGGGGGCAATAAAACGGGGGGGGGGCAAGGAGTGGAGAAAGAAAAAAAAAGAGAGAAAAAGGAGAAAAAAAGAAGGGGAAAAGGGAAAAAAGGGACAAAAAAAGCGGAAATAAGGTAAAAATAGGTCTAAAATGACTTAAAATGCTTAAAGACATCTCGAAATAGGCTAAAAACTGCAAAAAATTCGCGATATGGCGTCATCATAGGTCAAACAGCCCCCCTAGCTTTTTCCCGGGGCGGGGGGGGGGGAGCCGGGCGGGGCGGACCATGTTCATCTATGTATATTGTGCTAACTTTGAAATAACATTATTAGCATTAGGCAAGATGAATAGCGAGATATATGTATGTATACTATAGAAAGTGACCGCTGAGCGAAGCGAAGCGGAAAAATTTTTTGGTTTTAGGGGGTCAATTGGGGTACTAAAATTATTTTATAGTTTGGCGCCGAGCGATTCCGATAGTTTGGGGGCTCCCCCCAAAATTCCGAATTTTTTACCCCTGACCCCCTCTAGAATTTGAAATCTGACCACCCCCCCCCTCACCTCCCCCTTGGGAAGGCATTAGGTACTTTTTTTATACTAAATTTTCTTCCAAAAACGTAAATTTTTAACACTTGTTCATGTTTTTACACCCTTTTTACACCAGATATCGCTTTTTATTTAATAAAATGTAGTATTATCCCAGACCTGTGCACTGTCCCCTCCGGGGTTAAAACGGGAAGGGGCAATTCCAAAATGGGGGGCACGGGGGGCAACTTTTTTGAAACGGGGGGGGGGTGCAATAAAACGGGGGGCAAGCAAGGGGGAAAGAAAAAAAAGAGAAAAAAGAAGGGAAAAGGGGAAAAGGAACAAAAAACGAAAAAAAGGTAAAAATAGGTCTAAAATGGCTTAAAATACATTTAAATAGGCTAAAAACCGCAAAAAATTTGCGATGATGGCGTCATCATAGGTCAAAAATGGCGTCATAATTTTAGGGTACTTTTTCATTTTTTTGGGGGGGGGGACAATAAAACGGGGGGGGGGCAAATCCTCCAATAAAACGGGGGGGGGCATTTCCAGACCGTGCACAGGTCTGTATTATCCTATTAAAAACAATTATTAAAGTTATTATGGTTTAAAACTGTTTTGCTTTGGATACTGGACCCCACCTGACCCCACTTTAGATTTTTAGATTTCGCACCCCGGGTCGACCCCCCTAAAAATCTAGGGGGGGTGGTGGTCCGGACCCCCCTAGCTGCCGGAACCGTTCTCACCTATGAAAACAGTTTGTTTCGAAAACAACTTGTTTTTCACTTCACAGTATGCAGACCTGTGCACTGCACTGCCCCCGGAGTTTTATTGGGGGGGGGGGCAATTCCAAAACGGGGGGCAATTTTTTTAAAATGATGGGCAATAAAACGGGAGGGGGGCAAGCAGGGGAGAAAGAAAAAAAAGAAAAAGGGGGAAAAGCGAAAGTAAGGCAAAAAAATTGCTTAAAATGCATTGAAATAGGCTAAAAACTGCAAAAAAATCGCGATGATCAGGGCCGTATCCGGAAGGATATGGGGATATATCCCCCTCGAATTCTGAGGAAGCAAAAAAATTTTGTAAGTGTCGCTCGCCCCTTTGGTTTTTACAAAAAAAAAATGAGAAAATATTTTTCCATTAGAGTTTTTCTGCGACATATTTAATGCATAAAAACACAAAAAAAATCAAAAATTTTCTGCTTCGCAGACATTGTTCTTCATTAATAATATGATAGGCATAGGTGAACAGCCTCTCGGATTTTGGGGGGTATAGGGGGGGGGTCAAATTTTAGGGGGGTGTCCAGTAAGACCAAATTTTGAGGGGGGGTGTACCCAATATTTCCGCGCTGCCTTAAAATGAGCTGAAAACGCGTAAAAAAACGTAAAACAAGCTTATAAATGCTTTAAAACTGTGTAAAATTAAAATAAGATCTTATTGCAACTTATAAAATTTTATTTTTTTAATTCTTTTAATAAAAATGTGCAGTGGAGCAGTCAGGATTTCATTTTGGGGGCGTCAGTCTGGGGGAGGGGAGAAAAAGTGTTGTCAAAGCGGCGCGAAAATTTTTTAAAATATATACTAAAAATGGCTTAAAAATCGTCTCCTGGTAATCGCGTGAACATACCTTTTACTTTTGTTTTTTTACCTAATTTCTACATAATTTTCTGTGATCTTTAAAATTCAGTCAGGGAGGTTCGGGGGGAACAATGCCCCCCGGAGGAGAAAATTTATAATTTGAGGCGCTAAAATACACTAAAAATTTTAATTCCAAATGATAGTAATTACAAAATTTAAGGTTTTTTATAGCTATACTATACAATTATAACATGTGTTTAAAACGTTAAAAAAGGATAATAGTGTTTTATAGTAGTTTTATTAAACATGTATGCCTTAACTACTGAATGGGATAATCGATTTGAAATTGAAAAACTAAGATAAATTGCCAATATAAAATGCCCGCGTAGCGGGGGAATTTAAAGGTAATAAAAGGTAATAAACGGGAAAATAAGGTAATAAATACTCCGCGCGAAGCGCGGAAAATTTTTTTAGTCCTTTTATAACACTTAAAAATTTTTCTTTGGGAGGCGAATTTGGGAGGGGGGTGTCCCCGACTACCCCAAATTTAAGGGGGGGGGGTGTCAGCAAAATCCGAAATTTTGGGGGGTATAACCCCTCCCAACCCCCCCTGCCCACCTATGATTATAGGTACCAATTTCTAGTTTTTACTCAATTGGTGAATAAATGATAATATTTGTAGCGAAAAGTCCTCTTCTTCGTATATAAATTTTCTACATCCAGTTAAAAAATATTCATTACATTTTGTTGTTTATTACCTTTATTTATTTATTGTTACCTATTTTACAGTTTTGTTCAACCGTTATTTACAATTTTTTTTGTAAATCGAAATCTTTTTTATTGAATACCAAAACACTTTTTTTGAATTTAACATTTTAAATTTATACAACTTTTATTATAAGTGTAACTAATTGGTTAAAAGTTTTTAAATAAACAAAAAACAAATAAAATTTGGAATTAAGTTAAAGCTAAAAAACTGCTGGAGCCATCTGCTGTTGCATGAGCATAGGGGGGTAGGGTGGAGTGGGGTCCACCCTTCCCATAGTCAATTACCATAGTCCTGCTAGTAATGGCCTGTTTAAGACGGAGGCAGCCACCCCCCCCCCCCAAATACAACGAAGCCAGATTTTTTTGTAAGGGGAGATTACATTGTGTTTTTTTTAATTTAAAAAGAAAAGTTTTAATATTAGTTGAGAAACATTCTTGCTGATGCATTTTAAAAGCATAGGTGGGCAGCCTCTCGGATTTTGGGGGGGGGGGGTCAAATTTTAGGGTGGGTGTCCAGTAAGACCCAAATTTTGAGGGGGGGTGTACCCAATATTTCCGCGCTGCCTTAAAATGAGCTTAAAACGCGTAAAAAAACGTAAAACAAACTTATAAATGCTTTAAAACTGTGTAAAATTAAAATAAGATCTTATTGCAACTTATAAATTTTATTTTTTTAATTCTTTTAATAAAAATGTGCAGTGGAGCAGTCAGGATTTCATTCCGGAGGCGTCAGTCTGGGAAGGGGAGAAAAAGTGTTGTCAAAGCGGCGCGAAGCGCTGCCGCCTGCGCCGCGTAGCGGCGCCAGCCGACGGCCGGGGGGTCTGGGGGGTGTCCCCCAGCCACCGGAGGCGAAAATTTTTTAAAGTATATACTAAAAACGGCTTAAAAATCGTCTCCTGGTGATCGCGTGAACATACCTTTTACTTTTGTTTTTTACCTAATTTCTACATAATTTTCTGTGATCTTAAAAATTCAGTCAGGGGGGTTTGGGGGGAACAATGCCCCCCGAAAGGAGAAAATTTATAATTTGAGGCGCTAAAATACACTAGAAATTTTAATTCCAAATGATAGTAATTACAAAATTTAAGGTTTTTTATAGCTATACTATACATTTATAACATGTGTTTAAAACGTTAAAAAAAGGATAATAGTGTTTTATAGTAGTTTTATTAAACATGTATGCCTTAACTACTGAATGGGATAATCGATTTGAAATTTAAAAACTAAGATAAATTGCCAATTTAAACTGCCCGCGTAGCAGGGAAATTTAAACTGCCCGCGTAGCGGGGGAATTTAAAGGTAATAAACGGTAATAAACGGGAAAATAAGGTAATAAACACTCCGCGCGAAGCGCGGAAAAATTTTTTAGTCCTTTTATAACACTTAAAAATTTTTCTTTGGGAGGCGAATTTGGGGGGGGGGGGGTGTCCCCGACTACCCCAAATTTAAGGGGGGGGGGTGTCAGCAGCAAAATCCGAAATTTTGGGGGGGGGGGTATAAGTCCCCCCCAACCCCCCCCCCTGCCCACCTATGTTTAAAAGTATATAAACAGTCAAAAACCCGAATTTCCCCGCTACACGGGAAGTTTAAATGGTCTATGATGGCTTTCAATAGTTAAGGCATATACATGTTTAAAGTACTTTAAATAATAAATTATATGATTATTTGTAATTTAAAGTTATAAAATCACGCTTCAAATAGATAAACAATCTCTAAATTAATTTATTAAAATTTTCTTTAATTTTACACCTTAGGTACATTTTTTAATATTTTGTAATTAAATAAATTTTTGAAGTGTGCTTAGGTGCTTCACTAAAAAAATTTTGTCTGCAGACAAACTGGCAGTCTAACCCCTCCCCCTTGAACCCTTAACAAAAGGTTCTACTCCTTAACCCTGCTGGAGGGTTCCAGCCCAGACCAGATCCCTTCAGAGTTAATTCCCTCCGGTCAAATATCAAATTATCTTATTTAAAATTTTTAAAAAGGCTTACAAAGGTTTGCAAAGGCTTGCAAAGGCTTAAAAAGGCTTGCAGTCTGCAGACAGACTGGCAGTCTGCCCCCCTTGAACCCTTAACAAAAGGTTCTGCTCCTTAACCCTGCTGGAGGGTTCCAGCCCAGACCAGATCCCTTCAGAGTTAATTCCCTCAGGTCAAATATCAAATTATCCAATTTAAAATTTTTAAAAAGGCTTACAATAGTAGTTTTTGACGTGCTTTAATAAAATTTCCTAGGGGCTGGCGCCCCCTAGACTCTCTTAATTGGGGAGGGGGGCTCCGCCGCCCCCAAACCCCTCGACTAGTCGCGTTTGGTGAAATACTTTAAATATTATGCTGTTCCTACACCCTTGGTTATGGCCCCTCAGATCCCCTTGCCCTTGGGCCACGTATTTTTCCCCTTTTTCCTTCTTATTTTTTCTTTTTCTTCCCTTTTTTTCTCTTTTTTTTTCTTTCTCCCCTGATTGACCCCCGTGTTATTGCCCCTCCCCGTTTCAAAAAAGTTGCCCCCCGTGACTCCCCCCCGTTTTGGAATTGCAGCTACCCACCAATAAAACCCCGGGGGCGGGGCAGTGCACAAGTCTGGAGGAAAGGGTATACATATAAACAGACAGACCTGTGCTCGGCCCCCCGGGGTTTTATTGGGGGGGGGGCAATTGGCAATTCCAAAACGGGGGGCACGGGGGTAACTTTTTTGAAACGGGGGGAAGCAGGGCAGGTCCAGGGTGGTCCGGACCCCCCTGGCTTTTTAAGGGGGTCGAGCCCGGGTGCGAGATTTCAAATTTAGGGGAGGGGGTCAAGAGCATACATGGGCAAGTTGGTCCGGAGTGGGGGGGTTAAACCCCAAATTAGGGGGGGAATTATAATCCGAGAAACGCAAAAAACCCATATCGTTTTTTTCTGGAGTGCAGTTTACCCATATCGTTTTTCGATTTTGAAGGAAAAATAAGTAAAACGCTATTTTGGTCAAAAGGCCCTTTTTATTGCATTTTTGAGCTTTTTATTGCATTTTTGACCTCAAAACTTAAGTTTGGAGTTTGGCAGTTAGAAAACACTTCTGAGTGGGGGGGGGGGGTTAAACCATACATGGGCAAGTTGGTCCGGAGTGGGGGGGGGTTAAACCCCAAATTAAGAGAAGGTAAAAATCCGAGAAACGCAAAATACCCATATCGTTTTTATTCTGGAGTGCATTTTATTCACATTGTTTTTCGATTTGAAAGAAAAAATAGGTAAAAGACACCAATTTTAGGTCAAAAAGCCCTTTTTATTGCATTTTTGAGACTTTTTTTTGCTTAAAACATTCATTTTGACCTCAAAACTTAAGTTTGGAGGCAGTTAGAAGTCATTTTTAAAGACATTTTTTTTCTTCATTTTTACAAAATTGGGGGGGGGGTTACCTTTTCTCCCCACTTCTGGAGCGGGGGGGGGGGGGGTTAAACCTACCCCCCTTCTCAGAATTTGGGAGAGTTAACCCCGCCCCCCGACCCCCCCCCCCCCCGTCCCATATGGGTTAAACCCCCTTCTCAGAATTTGGGAGGGGGGTTAACAACCCCCAACCCTTTCCCCTGTGCCCATGTATGGTCAAGGGAGTCCAATTTTTTAACAAAATTTTTTTAACTCAATAATTTAAGTGTTTTTAGGTCTAATATAGAATTTTATGTACCTAAAACCGGCTATTTAAGCCTAAAAAGTGTATTTAAACACTGTTAACTAAAAACCGTATTTTTGACAGTAAATAAAAAACTATACTTCCAAATTGGTCGGGAGGGGGGGGGAAGAGGGGGGTTCAACCTCGCTAGGGCGGGCCAGGCCGAACCGCTCTCGAGCTGTGGGTGGGAGGGGGGAGGGTCCCTGGATTTTTTCTAAAAGGGGGTCCAAAATTTTGGCTCTAGGGGAGGTAGACCCCGCTGTCTCCCCCCTAAAAACATCTATGTCTGTAAGTAAAAAAAAGAAAAAAAACACAAAAATTACGTGAAAGAGCGAGTCCTAATCGTTTAGGATGTCAATTTTCATGCATGTAGCTCTAAAGAGTCAAAAATACCGATTTTTCAAACACAGCATAGAGGTGAACTCGTTTTCGAGAAAAAAAAAATTATAAAATTTTTTCAATTAGCATAGGAAAAAACAACAACAATTTTTCCATGCTAATTTTGTCTTAGATTTCATTAATACCTTTAAATTTGAGTTTTGAGTTGTATTTAAAGAGATCATATGGGGGTGGTTTTTTTTGGGAAAAATCGGATTGCCAGATTTTAAAATTTGACCGTTTTTAAAGGTTAAAAATTCAAAATTTTCACGCGCCAAAGTTTAAATAGTTTTGGTAGGTCCCACAATTAACCCCCAAAATACAAAAAAAATAAAAGTTCCATAATATACATATTTATCGGTATTTATCTTGTAGCAAGCAGACCTGTGCACGGTCTGGAAATGCCCCCCGTTTTATTGGAGGATTTGCCCCCCCCGTTTTATTGCCCCCCCCCGCCAAAAAATGAAAAAGTACCCTAAAATTATGACGCCATTTTTGACGTATGATGACGCCATCATCGCAATTTTTTTGCAGTTTTTAGCCAGCCTATTTCAATGTATTTTAAGCCATCTTAAAGCTATTTTTACCTTATTTTCGCTTTTTTTGTCCCTTTTTCCCCTTTTCCCTTCTTTTTTCTCCTTTTTTTTCTTTCCCCCCTGCCGCCCCCCTCCCGGTTCAAAAAAGTAGCCCCCCGTGCCCCCCCTGCCCCCCCCGTTTTGGAATTGCCCCCCCCCCGTTTAAACCCGGGGGGGCAGTGCACAGGTCTGAACAAGTATATGTATAAATGTATATCAATATAATTGTATTAAGCAATAAATAATACATAGCAATGACATGCCCAGGATTTCATTTCGGGGGGACGGGTAAATACTAACCCTGAAAGGGGGTCTGGGGGCGGCAGCCCCCCAGAAATGGAGTCTTCGGGACGGGAGCCTCCCAGAAATGGGGGTCAAGGGCAGAGCCCCTTGTCAGGGAGGTTCATGGGGCATTCTGCCCCCCGGCAGGAACGTAACCAGGGGGAACGGCCGCCCCGCCCCCGAAACGGTCGGACAGGAGAAAAAATAAGGATAGTGGTTGGGTGATACAAAAAAAAATTTCGGGGGGGCTCCGCCCCCCCCCCGAAATTTTTTTTGTACTACAATCCGCCCCCCCCCCCCTAATGAAACTCTGGATACGTACCTGCCCCCCGGGGAAGAAAATTTTTAACTAAGGTGCTAAAATACACTAGAAATTTTAATTTCTGATGATACTTATTACAAAATTTAAGGTTTTTTATCTTTATACATTTTAATTACCATATGTTTGAAACGTTAATAAGAGATTAATGGTGTTTATAGTAGTTTTATTTAACATGTATGTCTTAACTATTGAACGGCAAAATCAAAAATATTAAGATAAATGGTCAATATAAACTATTCGCGTAGCGTGGAAAATTTGGTTTTTTGACTATTAATATGCTTTTGGAAGGCATTAAGAAAGTTTCTGTATTAATAATAAAGAAAAAAATTTCTCTCCCAAAATTCCAAAAACGTAAGGTTCCCCTCATAAGTGTTTTTGGTCGAGTCCGCTAGGGAGGGTCCACCCCCGTGTGGAAGGCCAAAATTTTTTAGGGGGGGAGGGTCCAGTGGGGTCCGGACCCCCTGGCTTTTTAGGGGGGTTCGACCCCGGGTGCGAGATTTCAAATTTAGGGGGGTCCAATTTTTTAACAAAATTTTTTTAACTCAATAATTTAAGTGTTTTTAGGTCTAATATTTAAGAAAAAAAATTTAGCATAAAAATGTACTTAAAATTTTCCCGAAGGGGGAGGGGAGGGTCAGATTTCAAATTCTAGAGGGGGGTCAGGGGTAAAAAAATCGGAAATTTGGGGGGAGGCCCCCCCTGGATTTTTGTCTGGGGGGTCCCAAAATTTCGAGTTTAAAGGGGGGTGGAGGTGGACCCCACCCTGCCCCCCTTCCTCACCTATGGTTACTTGTTTCCACGTAAGCACCCCAAAAACATGGAAAAGCTGCTCATCTGGTAGGTTGGTAGGTAGGTAGGAGCGTAGGTGGAGGCAGACCTGTGCACGGTCTGGAAATCCCGCCGGTAATTGCCCCCTTCCAAAAATAAAACAAAATACTCAAAATTATATATGCATAGATGAACAAGGGGGGTAGGGTGGGGTCCACCCCCCCTAGCCTCGAAATTTTGGGGGCCACCCCCTAGAAAAAAATCCAGGGGGCCCCCTTCCCCCAAATTTTCGAATTTTTTACCCCTGACCCCCTCTAGATTTTGAAATCTGACCCCCCTCCCCCCTCGAGAAAATTTTAAGTACTTTTTTTATACTAAATTTTCTTCTAAAAACGTGAATTTTTAACACAAATTCATGTTTTTACACCCTTTTTATACCTAAATATCGCTTTTTATTCAATAAAATGTAGTATTATCTTATAAAAAATTATTATTAAACATTTAATGGTTTAAAAGTATTTTGCTTCGGAAATTGGACCCCACCTGACCCGACCCCCTTTAGGTTTTAAAATTTTCCACCTCGGGTCAACCTCCCCTAGAAAAGCAGGGGGATCCGACCCCCTCCCCGCTAGGACCCCCTCCTAAATTTTGAAATGTCATTTACCTGGGGTAAACACCCCCCTAGCTTTTTGACCGTGTTCATCTGTGTATATATGGCGCCTTTTTTGCCCTATTTATGGGTTTATTTTGGCTTTGGTGAAATTTTTGCAGTTTTTAGCCTATTTTAATGCATTTTAGGCTGTTTTAGACCTATTTTATTGAAATTGAGATTTTTTTTGTCCCTTTCTTTTTTCTCTTTTTTTTCTTTCTTCCTTGCTTGTCTCCCCCCGTTTTATTGCCTCCCCCACATTTAAAATTTTTTCGCCCGTCCCTGTCCCCCCTTCATCTTGGAATTGCCCTCCCTTTTAAATAAACCTTGGGGTAGTGTAGAGGGCCTGTAGTAGGTGTATATAGCTGTGGGTGTAGTTAGGTGCAGGCGGGGTCCAGCCAGGGTGTTGAGACACCCCTTTTTTTAATCGGCAAGGGTAAAATTTTGGAGTCCAAAGAGGGTATTTTTTAAATTTTTTTACACTTTTCTCGTTTCAACGCTCGATTGTTTCTTTGTTCTTTTGTATATGTTTTGTGAAAAAATAGGACAGAAGACAGACAAGAGGTATGGCAAGCATGGATTAGAATAGAACGGTCGGGGAAGCTAGGGGGATGCGGGGTAAATCGAATTTTGAATTCTAGAAGGGGGATCCCAGGGCGGTCCGGACCCCCCTAGCTTTTTAGGGGGGTCGACCCGGGGTGCGAAATTTTAAAATCTAGAGGGGGGTCAGGCATACATGGGCAAATTGGTCTGGAGTGGGGGGTTAAACCCCGAATTGGGGGGGGGGGGGTTAAAATCCGAAAAACGCAAAATACCCATATCGTTTTTTTCTGGAGTGCATTTTACCCATATCGTTTTTTGATTTTGAAGGAAAAATAGGTAAAAAACGCTAATTTTAGGTCAAAAGCCCTTTTTATTGCATTTTTGAGCTTTTTATTGCTTAAAACATTCATTTTGACCTCAAAACTTAAGTTTGGAGGCAGTTAGAAGTCATTTTAAAGACATTTTTTTTCTTCATTTTTCCAAAATTGGGGGGGTTAACCTTTCTCCCCCCCCACTTCTGAGTGGGGGGGGTTAAACCCCACTTCTCAGAATTTGGGGGGGGGTTAACCCCACCCCAAACCCCCTCCCCGTGCCCATGTATGGGGTCAGGTGGGGTCCGGTGTCCAAAGCAAAACAGTTTTAAACCATAATAACTATAATAATTGTTCTTTTTATAGGATAATACTACTTTTATTGAATAAAAAGCGATATTCTGGTGTAAAAGCATGAATATGTTTTGAAAATTCACGTTTTTTTAAGAAAATTTAGTATAAAAAAAGTACCTAAAAATTTCCCGAGGGGGGAGGGGGGGGGTCTGATTTCAAATTCTAGAGGGGGTCAAAGGTAAAAAATTCGGAAATTTGGGGGGAGAGGGGGCTTCTAGATTTTCGTCTAGGGGGGCGTCCCAAAATTTCGTTCCTGGGGGGTGAACCCCACCCGGCCCCTCCCCCCTTTCTCATCTGTAATGGCAAGGCTTAAAAAATACATCGAATCAAAATCAAAGCTAAAATTTTTGCGGCAGCTTTAACCGTGCAGGAGGAAGCAAAAATTTGGCCATTAAGCTGAAAGAGAGAAAATCTATTGCTCTACTTGTGTTGTGTTGTTTTTGAAAAAGTCCCTCAGCGGCAGTCCTGCGAGGTTAAAAAATTCCTAGGGCCCAGCAGTATTTTCGTTTACGCCGCCGAACTTTCCTTTACTACACGTAGCGTTCTCTGTTTGTTATTTTGACACAGCGCTATGTATGTACTCCCTGTTTGAGCTGTAAAGTCATTTGTTGCCGTTTGGATGAGGGGTCTTCCCTCTCACTGCCTGCTACTTTATGCATCATTTTTCTATTTTATGCAGGTTACTTTAATTATTTTACCTACCTAGTGATTTTTTTAGAGTAGTAAAATTTTATAAAAAATTCGAAGAGAGTTTAAATTTGACAAAAAAAGTTTGAAAAGAAAACAAAATTAAAAAAATCGTAAGTTGGCTGATGGAAGTTGCCATAAGTGAGAAAGGGGGGAGGGGCAGCGGGCAGGGTGGGGTCCACGCGTCCACCCCCCCCCCCTAAAACAGTCTAGGAAGCCCACCCCCGCCCAAAATTCCGAATTTTTTACCCCTACTAATTTTTCTTCCAAAGACGTGAATTTTTAACACAAATTCGTGTTTCTACACTTTTTTATACCTACCAGACTTTTTATTTAAGAAAATGTACTATTATCATTTAAAAAAGAACAATTATTAAAGTTATTGGTTTAAAACTATATATATTGCTTTGGACGCCAGACCCCACCTGACCCTCTCTATATTTTAAAATTTCCCATTCTGGGTCGACTCCCCCTCCCCAAAAAGCTAGGGGGAAGGGGCCGGACCCCCCCTCCTAGAATTCAAAATGCGATTTATCCGGATAACCACCTCCCTATCTGCCGGAACCTTGCTCATCTATGGAAGTTGCCCCCTCCCAACCGCAACCTATATAGGTGCCTGACCTACCTAAGTTTTTTTAGGAGGATATTGGTAAAGTAAACAAAAAACACCCGATTTTTTCAAACGAAACAACAACACCAGACCTGTGCACTCCTCTTTCCCCCTCTCCCGGGTGGTTTCTTGAGGGGAGGGTAAAATTTATTGAGACGGGGGGTGGCAAGCAGAGAGAAAAACCTATATAAACTTAAGTGAAAAAAGGTTTAAATAGCGCAAAATGCGTTAAAATAGGCTAAAAACTGCAAAGATTTCGCGAAAATAGGTCAAAATTAATGGTTGGTGCATTAATCTTGGTATCTAATACTTTTTTATTTTTAAGCTGGGGCGGAAGGACTGAAGGAGGGCACAGGCAATAAGATACCAATACCAGGGGACATTTCCGGACTTTGCACAGGACTGAGGACTCCACCCCAATATCTGTTAAAAAAACTAGAAAATACAGAATTTATATCAGGGACGTACCCAGAGTTTCATTTGGGGGGGGGAGGGGCGAATTGTAGTACAAAAAAAATTTCGGGGGGGGGGCTCCGCTCCGGCCCCCCCCCCCCGGAAATTTGGGGGGGTGCGGAGCACCCCCTCGAAAAAAGAACCTTTTTTAAAAACGTTAAAAAAAACAGGGATAAACGTGGATAAAGGTGTATAATACACTGTTTTTGGCCTAATAACCTATTATCTAATGTTTTTAGCGATAAAAACATGTTTTCTTACTTAAAAATTATACATTAGCACACATCGGCAGAGCCTGGATTTCACAAAAAAAGGAATTTAGAGACCTTTCCTTAGCCACACCCACATTTTAAACCAAAGCACATGAGCGGCATCTCGACTCCATGTTTTTAGGGTACCTACCTACCCAGACCTGTGCACTGCCCCCCCCCCGGGGGTTATAATGGGGGTGGCAATTCCAAAATGGGAGGGCACGGGGGGCAACTTTTTTAAACAGGGGGGAGCAGGGGGAAAGAAAAAAAGAGAAAGGAAAAGGGACAGAAAAAGCAAAAAATAAGGTAAAAATAGGTCTAAAATGGCTTAAAATCCATTGAAATAGGCTAAAACTGCAAAAAAATTCGCGACGATGGCGTCATAATAGGTAAAAAATGGCGTCATAATTTTTGGGTACTTTTTCATTTTTCCGCGAGGGGGGGAAATCCTCCAATAAAGCGGGGGATCATTTTTAAACCGTGCAAAGGTCTGCCTACCTATTTGAAAAAAATCCGAGCCAATGCTATAGGCGGCTGGAAAAATTAGGAGGGGGAAGTACATAAATCAACCAATATGATTAGGGCCCGACCGGACCGGGATTTTTTGGTCTGGCCGGACTGGACTTTCAAAAAGTCCGGCCCGGACTGGACCGGATCAGACCGGATCATAGTAATAATTTAATATGTATATATTTGATACATATATGTAGATATAATTTATAATATATCATTTTGAAGAGGTTTCAAGTCTATAAACAAAACTTTAACCAAAATAGCTAATTAAAAATTTACTAAAATTAAGGCAAAATATTGGAAGCAATACAATATGCCAACAAAACAAAATAGCAATAATGAAACAACAAAAAGCTAATAATAATCAATGTAACAGAAGCTAATAAAAGCATATTCAGTCTTGAATACAACTAATAATATTCAAACTTTGTAATTCAGAGATTTTAAGTTGTATTTCAAAAATACTAGTTTTTCCACATTCTCTGGCTTTAAGGATGCTCTGTCACCTTGTAAAATCAATTGAGCTACTTTAAAAGATTTCTCACTTGCCACAGAGGCGCAAGGTGCTGACAGATACTTTTTTGCCATCTAAATAAGTGATGGGAGCATTTTCTGGAAATGGAGTCTGCCTCTGGAAGATATCAGATATTTTCATTTGCTTTTTAGTTGCAGGTTCCTTCAAATCTTGTCAAAATGTACAGACTTTCCTTCTCTGTAGCTTTCACTTTGTTTTCCTCTCCCTTCAATTTCTTCAATTCTTGCAGACTCTTGTATTCCTTGGGATGGGAGGTTTGAAGATGACGCCATAATGGACTGGTACTATAAGATTTTGGATCATTCCCTCTTTTGTATTCTGTGGACTTGGGCTGACACAATTGACAAATGGCCTTTGTCTTATCCTCAGGCTTTACCTTGAAATGTTTCCAAACCATTCCCATTACATTCATCTTTCTTTCTTGTTTTTAACTACAATTAAAATTTTTGTATGTATTTAACAACCTTTAAAGACAAAAACCGTAAACGCGCCAACACAATGAAGAAATAGATTAGCACAGCAAGAATAATGAAACACAGATTATAAACACTAATTATGATAAAGCAAAGCCAGGAAAAACAAATTTGCATATTGATAGGGAGTATTATAGGTTACAGCGTTATATAGTTACAGGTTATACCTAGTTAGATACATTATAGTAAGTACAAGTGACATATTTAACGAAACAAACTGCCATCCAAACTGAATAAATCAAGTAAATAGGAAGCATTTAAAGATTCTGAAAGATAGAATACATACATGTGTGATATTTGTGATACAAAGAGTCGCCAGGTTGTGATAAAAAGTATAAGTGAGGATCTTAAATAAAAGTTAAAAGCATAAAAACAGAAGATTTAAGCTTATAATCACTAAACAATTAATAGAATCAACAAAGCTGTAATAAAATATAAAAAAAAGAATTTAAAATAAGATAAAATATATTTATAACAAATAATATGTAAAACCATTCAAAAAAAGAAAAAGTCCGGCAAAAAAGTCCGGCCTGGACCGGACCGGATCGAAAATGGCCAGATATCTGGCCTTGGCCGGACCAGACCGGATATCCGGTCGGGTTCGAAATATGATTGTTTGTTTTGATTTCTGTGTACTACTTATTATTTATAAAAAATATTGTTCTTATTTTGAAATAACATAAGCATTGGGCAAGATAAATAGCAAGATATATGTATGTAATGTATACTATAGAAAGTGACCGCTGAGCAAAGCAAAGCGGAAGGTTTTGGGGGTCAATTGGGGTACTAAAATTATTTTATAGTTTGGCGCTGAGCGATTAGCGAGGCGCTAGAAAATTGTGAATTTTTAGCCTCTGAAAACCCCCAAATTTTACTATCTGGCGATCATTTTGGAGGGGGGGCGGCCGCCCCCTGGTTACGTCCCTGATTTATATGCAGGGGGGGCGGCCGCCCCCCTGGTTACGTCCCTGATTTATATGCATATAGGTAGTGCCTAAGCAAAGGTGGACAGCCTCCTAGATTTTTTTTTGGGGGGGGGTTATATATACCCGACCTCCAAAATGAAGGGGGCGGTCCGAAAATTTTCTTGGGGATAGGTAATTTATATATACACAAACACGTTCAACCGTACTTTTGTACACTTTTTATACATAAAAGGCCTATTTTGGTTTATAAAATTCTATATTAGTGCTAAAAAAACTTAAATCGGTGATTTAAAATAACTTTGTTTGGAAACCAGATCCCTTCTAGATTTTAAACTGGCCTACCCTTGGTCGACCCTCCCCTAGGGAGAAGGGTACAAACACCCCCCGGATCCATAGGTGAGAAAGGGGGGGGGGGCAGGGTGGGGTCCACCCCCCTAGCCTCGAAATTTTAAGACCCCCCGTAGACGAAAATCTAGGGGCCCCCCCCCCCCAAATTTCTGAATTTTTTACCCCTCACCCTCTAGAATTTGAAATCTGACTCCCCTCCCTTGGGAAAATTTTATGTACCTTTTTTATACTAAATTTTCTTCCAAAAACGTAAATTTTCATTACATATTCATGCTTTTACACCCTTTTTATACATGAATATGGCTTTTTATTCAATAAAATGTAGTACTATCATATAAAAAGAACAATTATTAAAGTTATTATGGTTTAAAACTGTTTTGCTTTGAACACGGGACCCCACCTGACCCCCCTCTAGATTTCAAAATTTCGCACCCCGGGTCGACCACCCTAAAAAGCTAGGGGGGTCCGGGCCCCCCTGGGACCTCCCTCCTAGAATTTAAAATTCGATTTACCCCGGGTAACCACCCCCCCAGCTTCCCCGACCGTGCTCACCTATGCCTGGACCCCTCTCTCAGACTAGCTTTCAAGGCGTCATTTACCCAGGATAGCCACCCCCCTTAGCTTGCCGGTCCATGCTCAGGCATGGTAGGGTTCACCCCCCTAGCCTCGAAATTTTGGGGGTCCCCCTCTAAAATACGGACCCCCACTGTACCTCCCCTAGCTTATTGGGGAGCAATACGTGTATGTACATCTACTTCGTTCAGTTACGTACTGCTAGCGATAATTTTTTTGTTCAATCATATTTTAAAATTCTTTCATCAACCATAACTGCAATTATTAAATAAAGTCAGTGAAAAATTTTTATGACAAAAATTATTAGACACATATTTCTTGCGTATTATAATTTTTAAGGTTGAAGTCGGCAATAATAGGAGATCATCGTTTGAAACTGGTAAATGAAGCAATTGAAGCCATTCATTTAATCAAAGCTTGCGTTTGGGAAACTGCTATGTCTAAACACATTGATATTGCTCGGTGGTACGTACATTTTTAAATTAATATTAAAAAAATAAACGATAAAACTCTTTTTTTAACGACCGTGCAGATTGACTGGGATTAAATAAAAAAACATATGCACATCATTTTTTTAATTGCATACAAACTCCAGTAAGATTTTAGATTTTTATTCACTACTTTCTACCTTACTGTAGCATAGTCGACTTATTTATGGTTGATGAAAGAATTTTAAAATATGATTGAACAAAAAAAATCACGCGGTCATATTGCAGGCAAGAAGTCAAAGCTAAGGTTTGGCAGTCAGTGTTCGAAGCCATCAAGGACATATTTAACAATGTGAATCGCTTGTGGGTTCTTTTCTGGGTGCTCTTAGTTTTTGTGTACGTTGGTAAAACTATTGACGCTGCCACCGTTTTCCCCATGAGTTCCCTGTACCAGACTTCCTGCACTTGGTTTCCAACAAACTTCATGTGGGGTCTTCAGGACACGATATTCGCTATTGTATCTGTGAAGAGAGTTCAGGTAGGTTTTTAACCAGTAGTTTTTTAACTAACAGTGTTTGTTTTATCTAAAGTAAATTTCAAGCTCGCAAAAAACGTTAGTGGTTTTAAAAATTATAAGTTGGTTTGTTTTATAAGTTAAAGATGAATTCTATCAGGGTGAAAATAACTGTGTTAAAGTAACCACTCGTTTTTCGAGAAAATATCACGTGGCGAGAAACACCTGACGCAACTTAATAATAATTGGTTACATCATCTCTGACAATTTTTTTTATTATTTTTATTTTCTTTATTTCTTCCCGACGGCGAGCGATTGCGCCTTTAATTTCAGCCTGATGAATTTTAAATTTAGTTGGTACTATTTTCTGAAATGGAATTTTTTTCGTTCCTACTGTTATAGCATTTTTACTAGAGCCCCGCCGTAATTTTGCTACTTTCCTAAATAATTGAGAAGTAGTGCCATATTAAATTTAAGTATGTTTTTTTATAACAAATTAAAATCATTCAAAATATATTTCAAGGTTAAAAAAGCTCCAAATAATTCACATAAAAGGTTTAGCTCCTCTTGATTTATGTAACTTGAACTCCGGAGCTGGAAGCTATTTAAGATTAGACATATTATACACATTAACTGGTATGAATACTTTTGTTTTTTTAGGAATTCCTGGAATTGTCCGACGCCGAAGCCAGCGAAGAGGTTGATTTGGAAACAGAAGTGTCGGGATTCATAAACCCCAACAACCCCGCAGGCAAACCTGTTAAAAACATCGAAGTAACTTACATTGTTTTTTTTCAAATTGGTTAAAATAATTTACATTCCTTTTTCACAATGTGGATGACTAATGTTTAAAAGGACTAGACTAGACTAGACTAAATTTGTGTGAGAATTTCGTTCTTATGAAATGAATAAAATAAACATAATATGTTTTAGCCGATCTTGGTCACTGATAGCGCAGGTGTTCCCGTTGACATTGGACCTAATTCTCAAAAGCTTATTGGATTAGCAGGAGGATCGGCAACCGGAAAAGTATGTTCGCTTGTCTGTTAGTACGCCTAACTTAGTTATTACGGACATTATGATTTTTTTTAAATTGGCAATAATCTGGTTTGAAATGGTACAGAAAAAAAATTGAACTTCAAAACGTGTTAGCTGAGTTTCAGTGGCAGCAAAAATATTTAAAAGTAAATTAACACACCAAAACGTTCTTTAAATTGAACATGAAATTTTTTTTTCCAAAGTAGAACTTGAAATTAAAAATATAGTTAATAAAAATTTCTTATAAAAACTTCTTATAAAAATTATTACTGTCACATCCTACTATTTGTAACTATGTCAATAGGTCAGCTTTAAAATAGCTAGTTGATTTGGGTAACTGACTTAAATACGACCAGCCTTCATTTCGACCACCAGTTGTTTTTGCCGTGCGCAAAGTAATGAAAGACATAGCTGGATAGATGACATGACAATCTATCTAGCCATGTACAGTGTATATTATAAATTTGCGAAAATAACAGTCGGTGGTCGAAATGAAGGCTGTCTGAATTTAAATCAGTTGGCCTACAAAAAACAAAACGTATTTCTAATAAA
The DNA here is from genome assembly GCA_030248175.1 of Microlaimidae sp. YZB2_3. Taxonomy (NCBI): domain Eukaryota; kingdom Metazoa; phylum Nematoda; class Chromadorea; order Desmodorida; family Microlaimidae; species Microlaimidae sp. YZB2_3. The sequence goes on from JASAMX010024924.1 coordinate 23,862, forward strand.
ATATGAATAATTATTTAAACAAATTTAGACGACGTTTATTAAAGAACTGATGGGTTTCTTTCCGGGCTCGACTGTAAAGAAAGTGGAAACCAACGACGGGCGAATTGGATACGCCGCCCAAGCCGCCTGGATTTTCCCCGGAACCCTGAGAGAAAACATCCTCTCCGGACTGCCGTTTCAATCCCAACGGTACTGGGATGTCATCAGAGCCTGTTGCTTGGATGAGGTTATTGATTTTTTTTTATTTTTTACAAGAATTTAACACTAAGCGACATTGCAACAAGAGTGCACGCATGCAAGCATCTGCACTAATTTTCCTCTGCTCAACAACGAATCTGTTGCAGTTGCACAGCGTTTTTGCATAAGAATTGCATGTTTTAAGTAAAGTTTTAATTCTCATTTACAGAATATGTACAAGAAGTCTCATGTACATGCTTAGATACCTCACGCTTCTATAACCTGTTCCTTAGTTTAGTGGTTCACTTTGGTTTAGGATCTGCGCCAATTGAAATACGGTGATCAAACCCGCGTTGGATTCGGCGGTATCACATTGAGCGGCGGTCAGCAGCAGAGAGTGACGCTGGCACGAGCTGTCTATGCCGACTGTGATATCTACGTTTTCGACGACCCATTCAGTGCTATCAATCAGAAAGTGGCCAAGAGGATTTTTAAACTGCAAGTTTATTCATATAATTTTAACTGAAATAGAGCGCAATACACGAATCGAGGTAATACATAAATGGAAAATGACGTAATAGATTTTTTTGGTTAAACCGACATATTCATGTGTTTTTTAAATGCTGGTTGCATTTGATAGAATTGTATGTATTTTAAAATATATTAATTTATGTATATTAATATTGATTCAACTATTAAACCTATTTTTAAAGTTTCTAGAAATTTTCTTTTATTTTTTTAGCTGCATTCAACAATTTTTGGAAAACAAAACGCGAATTGTGGTGCTTCATAATGATGAATTTCTTGCTGCTGCTGATCATGTTCTTATTTTTCCTATCACTGGAACTTCCGAGGAAGGTAGTGCAGTTCTTTTACCATTGCTAGTAAAAAATTAACATTAGCCTAATTTAAATAATTAATTTATAATAATTGTATCTGGGTTGATTTTAAAGATATTTCTTAATTAAACTTGCCTGTTTTTAAATTTAAAAACATTAATACAACAAAAATTACATGTAGATTGCCTAATTGCAACATTTTAATTGTAACAGTTTTTTAGGAGGCGTTAACACTTGGGCACAATGAACGATGCACAATTTCATTGTGGCTTCTGCATGGTGCATAAGTGTGAACGCACCTTCCTAATTTTATAAATTCAGTTTCTCTTTAAGTCATCTCATTTAAGTTAGTTGTAATACAAAAAACGAATTGGGAGCCCCTAACTTCTTTAGAACAACAGGAAATTGTTTAAATATTCTGTTTTAGGCACCATGCAGTCTAAATCCGGAGAAGACCACTCGTTCTTGGATGTTGCCGCCAGAAAAATGAGCATGATCTTATCAGAATCCGAATCTGACGTCGACTACATTTCCGACTTAAATCGCCGCAGACAACGCGGGGACGCATATACTTACGGTAGTATTTTTATAAAATTTAACATTCGAGATATTATATGTGACAAAAAATTTTATGTCAAGCCCAAAAAAAACTAAAAAAACAAGCGCATAAATTCTTTGAATTAAAAGCAAAGACATTGTTTGGTTCTATGCACCCATAAAAAATAGCGCATTATCATAAAAAATTATTTCAAAAGAAAATGTTTAATAAGGATACACAGAGCCAAATAGGCTGCATGTACCTATGAAATGTACCTTGGATATGGAATCAAAACAAAAATTTTTTATGCTGTTTGTAAAACTGTTTATGTTTTGACAACTTACTTGTTGGCTTAGGTTTGAGTTTTGAATAAGGTTCTTCGTCTCTTAGTTTTTTTATCATCGGTTTTCAGATGCAGCTCCAAAAAGTCAATTCTCATTTTTGCAATTTCAACTTCCCAAAATTTTCAACTTCCCAAAATCTTCGGGTGGTTCCAAATTTCTTATTTAGATCTAATCAAACCCCATACTGTTATTACGATCAATAATAAATTTAATTTCTAGTTTCTGGATTTCAGGAGTCACTAGCGCAAGCGACGTGGAGGGAGCTGAAGGAATCGCTAGAGTAGGTCGAAAGAAATATCCCGTCTCTGAAATGTCCAAGAAAGTTCCTGATGGAGAAGTAAGTATTCTTTTAAATTATAACAAAATATATTCGAGGTTGCTTTTTTTAATATCAGGAGAGTCGACAACAATAGTATGGTCGATTCAATAATAAATCATTATTATAATAAGCCGATAGAAAATCGATGAAAGATAACGTTTTTAAAGATATTTCTGTACAAATGTGTTTTTTTTATTTTAAATTTAATAATAGAGTAAGGCTTTTTCAAATTGTTACACTGAACTTCTTATTTTTTCTGTAATATACAATTTTTTTCTTAAACACTTCTTGGAATTAAATTTTTTCACAAATGTTTTAGAGTCCACTTTATCACAGTTTTGGAGAGGAGTTATCCCACTCTGTGAGCATGAAGGTGTACTACGGATGGTGCAAAGCTGCCGGCGTTGGTTGGGTCACACTTCTGCTAATCAATTTTGTTGTGGCCAGAGCAATGGTGGCCTGGAGTGACATGTGGCTGACCGCATGGTAAAAAAATACTCTAAAATCAAATAAAAATAACGTTTATAGAAAAGAAAAACAAAAAAACACACTAAGGATCAATAAAACACAACTGTTGAAAAATCAATAAATACAAATGTTTTTCACAGTGGTATTATTTTTATGAGTACAAAGCTTTAGTCAGATAATAGTCTCTAAAAATTTTCTCCAGTCCAGATATTTCGTTTATAAAAAATGAATTCCTCACATGTTCGATTTCAAAAATTTATCTTGAAAAAAAAATTTTTTTTGAAAAATTCAGTAAAAAAGTTATTACTTTGATCCGTTCCTGAATTGCTTTTTCCCTGGTGTTACCACGATTTTTCCTGTTTATATTCATTGAATTATGTCACGTTTTTCGCTACACCTGATATTTCTTGAAGGAGTGCGTAAAAATCAAGAACACTTAGAGCTAGAACTGGGAGCAAAAAATATAGAGCTTATAGCCAAATCTGGGGAACTTGCAGTCAAAGAGAAATTACTAAAACGTATTCCAAAGCCTAAGCTAAAGCTTAAAATTAACCACAAACTATTTTTCATTTTCGGCTCCAAGTTCCTATTTTTGCTGCTCCAAGTTCCTTGCTGAAAACTCCAAAAACCCCGTACCCTTTTAAATTATTAGCGTGTCTAAAACCCAACACACAAACGAGTTCCGCTGTTTTGTGTATCAGAGAATGCATACTCAATTATCGGCAATGCAGTATTAACAGTGAGAAAAGAAGAATACAAACTTTTTTAAAAATCCGACACGCCTTTTCGCTTAAAATAATCCGAAAGAGTCTTGACGAACCATATCTATCACAATAAATTCATTCGATACAGGCCCATTTTTGAGCCCTTAAAACTTGTTGAGTAAAAACTTTTCAAGCTTGTTACTAATAGGTGCGTCGCTGAATGTGATGACGCCTCCTATACTTTGGAGTTTTGGGATGAAACCACTCAATCTTGCGACTATTTCGGGTTCAATCTGTGGTACTGGCGATTCTACGCCACACTTGTCATAATCGCTTTCTTGGTTGTTTTTCCACTAGCTATCGGTAGGTGATCTAAACTATTACGTATAATCATAACCCGTTTTAACTATTATGTGCTTGTAGTGGTGTATGAAAGTGCTACATGTGCAGGCCGCTAATCAGCTAAATCTTCTGTCGGTAAAAATGGCTATTTTTAGAAACAAAACGTAATTTTAATTGCACTATAATTTACTAAAAATAATTTTCATACGACCATAAAAATAGTAGTTAAACATTTAAAACGGAAACTATAAAATAAAGGTAGCTCAATTACGAAGTTAGTAAAAAGCTCATGGTTTCTTTATTCGTTTCAGTCTCTGTTTCTGTTTTTTATATTATATATGCAACGCTCAAGAACGTAAGTACAAATGACTCCTTGTCTAAATGTTCTTTAACAGAAAAATACCACTAGCAGTACTTTGTACTTTTTCTGCAGTGCAGCCCTGCGAGCACAGCATAAAAATAAACGGATGAAACTGCTAAAAATAATTATTGAACTTTTCTTTAAATTCTGTGAATCATTAAGTAAAAGGTTTTAGAAAAGCTTAGTAAAATGAAAGCAGAAAAAAAATCTGGGTAGTGTAACTTGCTATATTTTACAAATTTGAATAATATTTTACGAAGTTTTATGAAATTTAAAAAAAAAATATTATTTTAATTTTAACTAAGGTTTGTTTTACCAGCGTTTTTGCCGTAGCAGTATTTTATTTTAGATGGATGCTTTTTTTAATTTAATTTTTGAAATGCTTTAAGGTTGGCGAGTGGCATTTTTGTTCGCAGCTGATCGAGTTCACAGAAAAATGATCCGATCCACACTCCGCAGCCCTATGACTTTTATTATGGAGAAATCCTACGGTATCGTTTAAATTAAAAATAACGATTTATAAACACATCGTAGTTAAACCGCTTATCTTTTCATTTACATTCTGCGCCATAATAACTAAAAAAAACCGCAGATCACCGTATAATTATTGTAAATATTGTGCTGGATGCCGGATATACTTACATGATGAGTGGTTTAACTACAAAGCGTCAATTAGTTTAAATGCAATGTATCATGTTATCCTAATGAAAGATTTTTCATGGAGTGTAGTGTAACTATATTTTTGCGATACACTTATATAAAACTTATATTCTAAGGTTATATTGCTGTTTTTTTAGGTGAAATCAGTAATCGATTTTCTCGTGACATTAATGGCGTCGATTGGGTGGTAATTTACATGTCATACTCCTTCTTAGATGTAAGCTACATATATTTATACAAATGTTTTACAAAAATACTTCAAATGAAATATATAAAAGATCAAATGCTTCATTGCGATGAACTCTTAGAACTATGAAGAATCACTACGGTTAATTCAATGTACACAAGGGTCTCGGGAAGAATTGAACATAATTTGTATAATACCAGAAAAAAAATGAGTAAGAAAAAAGTGTTTATAACCACCGGTTTTTTTTAGAATAATTGTTTTATGTTTAATTCTTATTTCCGTGTATTATGATCTTGTTTTTTTCGTTAAGCAAAGTCATATACAAATTAATTTTGAATATTCACAAGATCTTTGTGTAAATTGAATTAACTGTCGTGACTCTCCATAAACTTTTATACGGAATGTATTTGACTTGCAATTCAAATGACACCTCACAATAAACAGCGATTACCGCCATGACAAATGTGGTCATTTAGTTTTCCCCAATTTGAAATTATTTTTTTATGGTGTAAGCTCACGAAACCGAAACAGCTGACCAATAACCATCAATAATAATTAAACATAAAAATAGTAACAAAAACAAAGTAACAAATTATCTGGAATCTTTAATACGTATTCTTCATTAATTTTTTTTTTACTATTACGTATCACAATATTAAAAAAATTTTTATTAAAAACGTTAACGAAATCGTTAATTCGGTATCCTGGCGACATATAAATCCGCTTTAAAATCACATTGACATTTTATCGGGCTTAATGATTTCTATGTAAATTTTATTTTATAACACACATAATTAACAATGCAATAATATTTTAAGGGATTTACGAGCATATTAGCCTACGTAGCGGTTATTTGTATCGTGAACTGGTATATCATATTCGGCGTCATCCCAGCAGCAATAGCAATCATATTGATCAGACAAACTTATTTAAAAATCACCCAACAAACCGCTCGACTGGAAGCTGAAGGTAAAAATACTAAAATGACATATTTTTGTTTTAAGAAAGTAAACTTTATTCATTTTATTACATTAAAATTTACGAATTCGCTAAAATTATTATGATTTTGTATCATCTTTTAAATTATAAAAATTCAGATTTGATGAGCCAAAAAATGGGTTATTTATTATCAGCTCTTTTGGTGGCAAGAAATTTATTGTCCATAATTTCTTCCTAATTTTTTCCATAATTAGGGTCTTTCAACGTCTTATATAGGCTGCGCCTTAATTATTAATATCATTATAGGTCTTAACTAAGGCGTGCCCTAGTTAGGGCAGTTTTGTCTGAGCATAATAAATAAAGTAGTTTTTTTTCAGTTTTTTTTATTTATTAGGTTATACATTTTAATGTATTACCTAGTTTAATTCATATTATTATATTAGAGTGAAAACAGCATTTAAACATTCAGTCGTAATAAAATTTCATATTGTATTTGCTTTAATCTATTCTTTCGGTCTTAGACACAGATAACCATCACTAAGAAACAAAACTACTCTTAGACTTTTTAGACTTTTGGAACACAAAGAATCGTTTACTTCATAAAATTAGTGTTTCAAAAAATTTATTTCTTACACTATGTCTAATATATTTTGTATTGTAGCAAAAAGCCCTTATTTCACTCATTTCCAAACATCATTTAATGGACTTCCTACTGTTCGAGCACTAAAATTGGAAGCTAACATGGTGACAGATTTCCATAAATTTCAGGTACAGTCTTTTTTCTGCAAAATAACAAAGCAAATAAAATTTAACTGCAATAAGGAGCCATATTATAAGACTTCATGGTGATTTTGTTTTGTTATATGTTAATATATGTGTTAATATTTTTTTATATAATCTCTTTATATGTGATAATGTGCTTTCTGCAGTAAGGTTTTGAGATTTACAATTTTAGAATTTACTATGAATGATATTTTCAAACACCAATTTTTGTACAACAATCGCAAAAAATCGCATTTTTGGAAATTTTCAGAACGTATTTCTTTCGGTGGTTACAACGTTTATGGACTCCTTGGTATGGCTGGATCTTATGGTCGGAATGGTGGGGGTCGTTTTTATTGCGATCGTTGCATACGCCTGTCTCATCATTGGAGGACGTAAGTTTATCGCGGTGTTTTATATTTTTGTTGTTTTAGATTCATAAAAGAAATTTTTCGAAATATGTTAACCAAACAATATCTACTACAAATCATTTTTAAGAAAACATATGTATACCATTTTTGATTTAATAATCACTAATAATATATTTGTGTAAACATTGGTAAATTCATGTTTTCTTTTCAGTAACCAATAGCTCGGCAACTATGGGTTTGGCCCTGATGTACTGTATCAGCCTTCTGGAAACTATGCAAAAGAACATTCGAGAAAGCGCTGAGGTCGACAATAAAGTAAGCAAAATAGTTTATTATTTGGAATTCTAATTTGTGGTTTTAATGACCAACGCACAAACAAACACAACTTCAGATAATAAATCGTTCAAAGAATTTTATTTATTTTTAAAAAAATTATAAAAAAAAACAGTCAAAACAAGTTAACCTGTAAAGGTAACGATCGGTAATAAATAGAAGTAACGATCGCCTAAAAACAGTAGACAACAGGAAGTGGGCGAATAAAGGGAGCGCGAGTATGCAATGTAGTAAAATACCAACGCAGTTTAACTGCCAACAATATTGGGTCAACCGTTGCAAACGCAGTTTTTAAACCTTATGTGAGATTTAGCAATAAATTGTTATCGTTACTGCATAATTGACAACGTTTTTCCTTCTTATAGTTACGTAGCCCGGTAACAATGTAATTTGTCACTGGCAAAGGTACGCGGTCTTTAGAGCCGTAAGTAGGAAACTTAGAACCGTCAGAAAGTTTTGAGAACTTAGAGTCCCAAACTGTTGGAGCTTAGAGCTTTTAACACAAAAATTGTTTGATGTTAGACTTAGGCTTAGCTTAGGCTTAAGTATAAATTTTAGTGATTTTTATTTGTGGCTCCGAAATCCCAGCTTACGGCTCTAAGTTCTTCATTTTCGGCTCTAAGTTTCCTATTTTTGGCTTCAAGTTTCCTCGGCTCCATCTTGCAAACTTTAATGTAAGTCACCTGAACATAATAAAAGTGACAATGGTCAATGAAATCGAGCTGCATGACCTTTGACAGTTTATACACCATAATATGGCATTGTTTGTAATGAAATAACTTGTATTACTTTCAATTAAATATTTGCACAAAACCGGCTAAGATTGTATTTTTTAGTTATTTAACTTATTTCCACTTACCAAGTGCTCAATTGTAAGTGCAGCGCGCTAAAGTTCATCGATGGACTTTTGGCGTATCACAAAGTATACTTGTTACTTTTTTTAATAATATTATGCAGTTATTATGCATTTCATTTATCAAAACTATCATATTTTAAATTCTTTTCAGATGGTCCATGCTGAGAGAATTCTGGAATTCACCAGACTGCCCCGGGAGGAGCCAGACCGAGGCGACCCCTACAATCCGGCCAAGGATGACGAAGCGTTTTCCAACGTCCGCCCGTTCCCCGTCAGACACGGTCAAGTAAGGAAAATGATCGATAATTTTGATTGATGTTTGATAAGGGAGCGATATTTGATAAATAAGGTCGCGCCCTAATTAGGGCCTTTAAAAGACGTAATGAGGGCTTTTAAAAAAAATTGTTGTTTAAGTAAAAAAAATTCCGTTCTAATTTTCGTACAAAAATTGTGATTATTTCAATTTTAACAAGAAGAAATAGCGAATTTCTTTAATATAATAAAACTATGACGCCTATATTTATTTATTTTTATTAAAAACTAATAATAAAATAATAAGTAATTTTATGTGAAGCGATTTTTTCTGAGAGCCCTAATTAGGGTTTTTTACAACCTAATTTGCGCTATTAAGTTCGCTAACTTGGGTTCGCCCTAATTAAGGCAGTAAATGTGTCTAATTAGGGTTCTTAGAAAAAAATCGATTTTTCAAAGAAAAAAATTTTTTTCCGTTATAATTTTCGTACAAAAATTGTAACTATTTGAATTTTCATAGGAAAAAATTGATAATTTTCTGAATTATAACTAGAAGGCGTTTATTTATTCATTTTTATTAAAAACTATGGTTGAATTATATATGGCTGACCGCGAAAATCAGCAGACATGAGCAAACTAATTAAAATTGTGCGGTTATGACGTGTTTTTAAAAAAAAAAAACAAATAAGAACGCAATTTTTTTTTTAATTTCACCTTTTTTACAAAATATACAAAAATTAATTAGCTTTAGCCCTTAAAAAACTGATTGACTTTTTTGTAAGAGGCATATTAGGGCCCTTACACACAACCTAATTAAAGTCATTAACCCTAACTAAGCGCTTTACTTAGGGGAGTAAATGTGTCTGAATGTAACCGAGAATGTTACACTTTTTTTATTTTATTCAAATTCATTTTTTTGCAAACCCGTAATAAATCTACGCATAATAAATCATAAACTTATAAAATCAACTCCACAAAAATATTTTCCAATAAAAAATGAGATTTTTAAATATTTTTTTTAATTATTTTTATTATATTCTCCTGGTAAATCTATATCTTTTTATCTTTTTATTTATTATATCTTTTTAAATATTGGTTTTTACAATTTAAACATATTGCCCACAAAAAAAAATTTTAAATTGTAATTCAGAATTTTAAAACTTCGTTTAATTTTAGATCAGTGCTCAAGATGTTTCTCTCCGTTACGCTCCTGATATGCCATGGGTGTTGAAAAACTTCTACTTGGATATTCAAGGTGGCGAAAAGGTATTCTATTTGCTAACACTTTACAGATAATACATACAACTATTATAAATTTTACGTTTAATTTAGAGTTTTGGAATTTATTATGCAACAAAAAGCAACGGGTGTTGTGTTTACATCCAAAAATGAAGACTAGCATTTGCACCACAAGAAATTAACTGTGTATAAAATAAAAAAAAACTTTATAACACACAAAAGTTTATACATGTAATGTATGTATTTCAATATAAAATGTAGCATGCATAAAAAACAACTGGGTATATACCGTAGTGATGAACGTATCCTCAAGTTCTAGAGCGTTGTTTACTTGGGGTGGAGGAAGTTTAGAAACTCTGACGCGTAAGTTAGTAACATAAGCAGCTCGTTTACCCAAAATTTATAAAATTTGGCGTATTTAACTGTTTATTTGATTTTTAAATTCTACACAAATTTTAAAAGAGTTTAGCATATTTTGAAACTATAGTATGACATTGTTCTTTAATATAGCAATAAATTACTTAAAAATAAGATACTTAGATACGATGCTCAGAGATCAATAAAACGCTCAATCACTAAGGAATGGTGAATGTACCGTAAATTATTTTACATACAACACACCCATTCCATTTACCCACAACAGGGGGTATGATTTATATTTAAGTGTTTATTTTCAATCATTGCAAAGCTATATAAAGTTTAAGATAAATAAACGAAAACTTCCAGACACATGTTTATATAAAATAATTGAAAAAATTTTGACACTTTTTTCACCTAAACCTAGTAAACTTTTATCCAAATGCTACGGTACGAGTTTTAGATTAGAGTATTCATAATATTTTAAAAAACATAGATCAAGACACACACATATGCTTATTTAATCTCGCTTGTTAGAGCTACATTGCTCTATACCTGATTTGTTTTTTGTATGATACTTTTTAGATCGGTTTGGCTGGGCGGACTGGTTGCGGTAAAAGCTCATTTCTTAACGTCATTTTGCGCATGTACGATTTCGATGGGACTGTGTATATTGACGGTACTGACATAAAAGCCCTTACCCTTGCTTCTCTACGTCGCGGTGTATCCATCATGACACAAGTAAGCTCAAAAGCTTAAATTTTAATATTAAAATTCTGTTATTTTGCGTTACCAAACGTTTCAGACAATTTTTAAATCTAAATGTCTTCAAATTATTAAAATTAAAAATTAAAATTATTGATCAATTGCTGACTACAAATAAAAATTCTAATTGCAGTATATTGATCACTGCTTCTATTTTTGAAAAAAAAAATACCAATAAATTAATCAGGGTTACTGTTTGTTTGTTTGTTATTTCAAGCAGTAACTATACAATCCGATTAGGGATATATGCGTGATTTTCGGAACATATCAAAAAACTGTATTTTATTAACCTTTTTTAATTATGATAGCGTCTTACGTCTTATTATATAAGCCAAGGCCGATGCCGAAGTCAGAAAGTGGCATTAAAAACCAGCGAGATTTAACATTGATTGGATTTAACATGGTGTTGTGTTCTTTTTATGCATTTTATACGTGTTTTTTTTAATAATTAGAGAAGATTAAGAAAATTCTGATTGGCATTTAAGGTAGAACACCACAGTTATGAGGATTTTTACTAAAAGTTAGATATCAACTTAGATATTAATTTTTGTCTGACAAAAATATAGCGCGATCGAAAGCTCAGATTATGATGTATCCAACGGTAATAGTTTCATTGTTTACTGAATGTTCTATTTCGAGATATAGTTTGATGAATTTAAAGCTCAAAAAACAGTTTTTGGCCATTTAAAAAATTTGATTCGCTCAGTTTTTTTTTTGCAATTTTATAGAAAGTTAACAAAAAATAAAGAGCAATTTTAGATGTGGTTTGGAGTAAAACGTAGTTTAAAATTTTAAGAAAATTAAAAAAATCGATGTTTTTAAAAGAAAAATCAAATAAAAAATTTTGAATTAGTTTTTGAATCAAATACAATTCAAAGTATTTATTAGACTTGTGTCTAACTATTTCCAAACTTTCATTAAAATCTGAGCAAATCATTTTTTTTATTTTCATTTAAAATTTTTTGATTTGACGCCGAGAAACTACATTTCGAAACGTTTGTTTAAAAGTACCTTTTACGAGAGAGGTCTTGATGGACCAGTAGCCGAGTGGTTAGAGTGTCGGGCTCTGATCCTCAGATCCGTAGGTTTGAGCCTTTCGCAGGCAATTATTTTAACGTCGAAAAAAACTTTTTTTTAATTTTTAACTTTCTAATTTAAAAAGTGATCTTTATTCAAGATACGTTAAATGAAAAATAAAAAATAGAATATTTTTAATAATGAATTTATTATCATATAATGTATTTTTGACATGTATATTATTGGTGTCATTTAATGATTGTGGACGATAATAATTTTTAAGAAAAATGAATGTCAAAAATTGAATGAGCAGGTCAAATTACGTCAGTTAAAATTAATTAGAAAAAATCTGCCGTCAAAATCTAACTGTGGTGTTCTACCTTAGCCTTTTAGAATTATATAGACCAAAAAACGTGTTTGAAACACGGCAAGAAACCATTGCAGCTCAACATTAAAAACTGCAGCGCAGTTTCCCGTCGCTTCCACCCTTTAACACTGAAAAGTGAGACGCGATATACACTCCGCGTCTAAGCCCTCAAAATATTCATAGAAGGTTTATCAATTTTGTGCTTAAAACTGTTTTGCTCAAAAAACATACATTAGAGAACATTTCTTTGATATTACGCGAACATTTTGTGCTTTTTTTATGTCCCACTATACACTAATGAAAAAACTAAAAAAAAACAATTGTTTAGCTTAAAAAATTGACTTTTCTAATACTTGCTTATTTTTTTTAGTTTCCCATCATATTTTCTATGACCGTCCGACAAAATTTAGACCCCAATATGACCACTCGCGATGATGAACTGTGGAAAGCATTGGAAATGGTATGGTTTTGTTTGTTTGATGAGATTTTTTAAACGTATGTAAAAATAACAACAATATTGAAAAATGATAAGAGTTTCAAAACTAAAAAATAAAATATTGATTTTTATTTGAGTCGAATATAGTGAGCATTATAAAGAAGAATTTTTCTTTAGTCCAAAAACTTATTTGCATTTTTGTGTTAATCATTATCATCATCATATTTTTTTCAAAAATTATATGAAACTCTACACAATGCATTGGTGGTGGTGATACCAACTATCTTATTGGTGATGTTAAAATTTGTGTTTTTTTATTTTAAATTTTTTTTTAATTTCCAGGTTGGCATGAAAGATGCCGTCTTGCGTCTTCCGATGGGAATGGAAACCGAACTTCGATCGGACACCGTGGAGTGGGGAGCCGGTCAGAAACAGCTCTTCTGTTTCGCCAGGACTTTGCTGGAGGGCAGGAGAATTGTCCTTATGGACGAACCAACATCCTCGCTTGACGCGACGTAAGTGCAGTTTAACAATGCAGTACTACAATGTGGTAAATTAAAAGCAAACGAAATAACAAATTTATTAAAAATAAAATTTGCTGCAGAGTTTAAAATGCTTAAAGACCAAAATCAAACCGGATTTAATGGCATTCATTGTTGGTGGCATTCAAATTAGATTCGGGGGCATTCCAATCAGTTTCATCTTTTAATTAGACAATAAGATTTTTGAAACCGAAAAAAGCGTTTTACACTTAGAAAAAGGAACGCGCCAGCGCAGCTAAATATTAAATTTCACAATTGTGTTGACCCTTAAACACTGAGCTGCGATACGCGATACACAATCCACGGTCTCAGTCAAGGTAGCAATCAAAAAGGATTAATGCTCACGGAGAGATTATTTGTCTAAGGTGTCCAGTCATATTTGTTTAAAATGGCCACCAAACTGAAGGCTCAAAATTGTTAACGTGGATTGAATCCCCTCATTTTTCAATTTTCTAGATCAATCAACTACATCAACAAGCAAAGCAAACACATATATTCATATAAAAAAACATTTATAAATTATTTATGCTTTACGCAAAAAACTTAATTGCTTTAAAATACACTAAAACATTTACAGAATGAATTTATTGCACGCCAATGAAAAAATAGTCCCGAGTTGGGGTTTTTAAAATATTGGTATACCAATGCGAAATATAAAATTTTTATTTTTTATGTTTAACTCTTCATGCATTACGGAAAATAATGATAATATTTTGTTTCAAAATATACTAAAAAGTTCATAAAACAAATTTTTTAGCATAAAATTAAATGCTAATCAATGCGAAAGATTAAAATTTTATGAATAACGGTGTACATCAATGAAATCTTTAAACAAAAAAAAATTTACTTTATTAAATTGTGAAAAAATCATTGTCAATTATCATAAAAAAATTGTCAAACGAAAATAGTAACAAAAAGCTCTAGTTTTAATTTTTGATTTAATTCCGACGAACTAAATCAATAAGACTTTTTTTTTCAAAATTATGGCTTTAGTTTTTTTGAAAATTTTGAAAATCAAAATCAATCCGTTTATAAGTGCTTTAATACTTAGTTTTAAAAAATATATTAATTTAAAAAAAAAACTCTTGCAGTTTTTTACCTTTAGTATTTTTATGTTATCTTTTGCCTATTGAGTGCTTGATGTTTTTTTTAAATGTGATTTTTTTAAATGTGATTTTTAATTAAAACAGGAATAATATTAACAAAATGTATTCAAAACATGTACATTTAGGACTTCCAAGATGTTATGGGATAAATGTATCGAGTTGCTTAAAGATTGTACTGTAATTATTGTGTCTCACATGCCGAGTCAGCTCACTTTCTGTAACAGAATTGTGGTGAGTATTTAATTAAGTATTTAATTATTAATATTTATTTAAGTATAATTATTAATATTTAATTAAGTATTTAATTATTCTTTTTTCGTTTTTTTTTTGGAATTTTTTTCATATCTTCTTTGACTAAACTTTAACACTAATAAAAATCTGAATTTAAAATTTTAAAAAAATTTGCTGATAAGATCTTTTGTCATTGGGTTGGGATAATAAAACATATTTAAAAATCACAGTAATTCTTTTTTTTAATTGGAAAATGAAAAAAAAATATGTAATTAAATCATCACGTTAAAATCAACGATTTTGTTTAACAAAATATTGGTTTTTTACACAACGTTTTGCGTTTTTTTAAGATAAAAACATCAAGAACCTTTGAACTAATAGCGTAAAAAATAAAAAAAATATTGCCATATTAACGACAACTAAAATAAGTCTGCAGTCGTATATTGCAAGGAAAGTGAGTGAAAAATTTTGGGGCTCCTTTGCTCAAGTTTCAAAATTAGTTTTTTGCAGGTTTTTATACTAATTTCATGAATTTCACTTAATTTTTAAGGCAGCACTGTCATCTATTTCCTCACACATGTACGTTCGCTATTATTGATTCAAAAATATTTGTTATACTGGAAACGCCAAAGTCAAAGAAATACACACACAAAAACTTAAATAGTAAAAAGGTGCCAAATTACAAAAGTGCCAAATTCCTTAAAAAATGATTAAAATGATGCCAAATTCCTAAAAAAATGCCCCATTTGATGTCTTATACTAATTTCTAAATTTCCTGGTAAAATTGAGTAAATTTTTCTTATTTTTGACGATTTTTCATTTCGCGATGGGATAGCCGAACCGCAATTTCGCTATGCTTGGTAATTGGTAGGTCCAAGGCTTGGATTTCAAATAAATCTTTCTTACTGTGTGTATTTGCATTTTTTTAACAATAACTCACTTAATGCTGTTTTTTTAGAATATGGATGCTAAGGCAGATGCTTCACTGTAAAGAAATGGGATTTTTTTAGGAATTTTTTAAACGCATAAAGAAGCCTTTATAGTAGGTGTCTAACAACGATCTTTTACATAATCATTTATGATACTCTATTTTTCAGTTTTTATTATTATTTTTTTATCATGATTACTAATTAATAAATCAAGTTTGTTACGATAAATCAAGTTGTGTCATGAAAATTCTTTATTATTGAAAACAATGAAAAAGACCCGGTAAAATATTTTTAATTAGTTTAAATAAACATAACTTTCTTATCTTGAAAAACGCATCATAAACCTAACTTTAAAAAAACCAAAGACTTTTAATCATTTCAGTTCCACTAAAATTAATTTTACGCTCAAAACTATAGCCTATTTTTAAAGTTATTCAGTTGTAATGTATTTAGATTTGAAAAAATTTAGCTCATTTTTTGTATTATATTGTTGTCATTGCGGTGTCATTTTATGTTGTGTTTAATGAATAAAAATATATACTGTGTGGTGGGTGATTAGGTATTCTAATTTTTTAAATTGCTTTTAAATCAATAAAATTATAATTTATTTTTTATTGAATGTTAAAAACAAAAATAAATAATATTATGTAGATATATAGATTTATGTAGAATTATAGATATAAATCTAGACTTTATAAAATCTTGTTAACAGAAATTCTGATATTTTAGTTTTATATTGCGAGTAAGTTTATAAACAATATGACCTATGGTGTTGGTTTTGCTTGTTGTAATAAAACTTTTTACAATGTTATTTGTTATTCAAAAACACATAAACTGCAAAAAAGTTTTTCTAAATTCAGTACTATTTTAATTTGCAAAAAACGATGCAGACTGACAAAAAAAAATTTATCAAATAAGCAATTTTCGTTCACAAAAAAGATAATTTAGACTTCAATTATAACATTGTATAACCTAAGATTAAAATCTAAATAATAATAAAGCTTTGGTATTATTTCTCTTTTTCGTTAGCGAAATATGCTTAAATTTTTTAATATATTGTTTTTTCAAATTATACATATTAGGACCAAACCAGGAAATCTAAGAAAGAAAGCAAACTCCTTTTTTAAACGGAAATATATTACACGTAACTTTTTGGTTTGGTCATATTATTGTATTGGACTTAGATCATGCGGATAAAACTGTAACAAATTACAAGTAAAACTATCAAAAAGTCATTATAGGCAATTAAAATTAGCTGACCTGGATGATATGCAATATTAAATCGACTATTTAACAATAAAACAATTTTAAAATTTTAACAAAAACGAAAGTTGACTCTTTTTTGTATATATTTTGCAAAAAGGCGCGAATTAAAAACAAATCTGCGTTCAAATTCGTTTAACAAAAGCACCCTAACCACACAATTTAATATGATCCGCTCATGTTTGTTCCCATACAAATTTACGAGGTCAGCCAGAATAACTCAACACAAGTTTTGTTTGTAAAAGCCATTGATGATCCGTCCATGGCCTTTAAAAGCAATTCATGAAAAAAAAATTTAATCATTTTTTTAAAAACTTGAGTCACAAAAGCCACGTGTCAAACAATGTTGTTTGAGAATAATAATAAATAGACTAATAATAAAAAATGGGAATAGGAATAAATGGAGGAATAATAATTTTAAAAAATGATGCAGAGCACGTCGACCTGTGGCGGTTCAACGTTTACCGTTAAAATTTTTTAATAATTACCAAAACACAGAGAAAAAATATATGTTTTATTGATTTTTATTCTTGACACTATAGATGGCACTAAAGCCGCGATGGCGAACCAAAATTAACCAATTGTGGACGGCCGTCTGCTCTGTTTTTGCGGTTTATAAGATAAATAAATAAATAATTAATAAATTTATTTTGTTATGTAAATGCATAGAAGGAAAAATACAAAAGCTAGTAAACATTACAGCACTGAAACTATCTACCTAGATTACGATTATCGATTTAAAAAGAAAAAAAACGTTTCGGAACAAAAATTTCAATCCTAATTATACCTCTGAAAAAGATCTAAGAACAGATATTAGTTCATTACATACTAATTTTACTATTTTTCCGATCGATAAAGCTAATAATAATTTTAACATCAATCATATGTAAAAAATTTTGTTCTTTAAAATGTTTGTAGTGAATCGGGAATCCGATTACTTAATAATGACTGGGTTATTTCCGGTAACAAAGTATATACAACGCTTAATAATAATGATGTTAAAGACATAATTAGAAATTATATGATCTAATGCTTTGCTAGTAATCTATTTTATTTGAATACGGATGAGCTAGGATAAACATGAATTATAAAATATGTCTGAGCAAATTGGATGTGATGTAATTTCATATTTTTTGTAAACGGTATACATTGTGTTTTTTATAAGTTTCAGTGTAATTAAAATTGTATTTGTTTTAAATTAGGAATAAATAGTAATTATAGATTTTTGACTATTTCTAAATATTTTTTGTCTTATTCATTTATTTCATTATATTTTCAATATAAAAATTAAATTCGTAAACGGTTTTTGAGCATTGTTCAAAATTTTTGACCCGCAATACAAATTTTTTGCAAAAACCGTAAAATTAAATTAAAAACGACCTCCCTCGCGATACACGACTTAGGTGCAAAACATTACCCTCAACAAATTATATATTTTTGAGCACAGTAAAGTATGGGCAATCTGCATAAAAAAATTTTTGACGCAAGGATTCATATTGTAAAAAGTTAGAAATTTGGCTGAAAAAATTGCCGCTTAATTTGAGAGGTTTCGGGGCAAACGTTTCGAGGCTAACCACCCTATTTTTTTAGGAAAAAAATTTTAAGGAGGTATTTAAAAGTTTAAGGAAATATTAGAATATTGATCGCAGCGCGTTCAGAAGTTATATTAAAAACATCGCTTCTTTTCGTTTCCAAAATAGTGTGTTTCTGTGCTTCCTTCATATAACCTTCCTTAGTTCCTTCTTATGTTGCTTTAGTTTAGTACTATTTTTTTTACTTTTTTTTCTTGCTTGTGACTTTGTTTTCTTTCTTTTTTATAATTCACAGTTTTTACTTGCAATGTTTTGCAATTTTAGAAACTTTTATATTATGCAATTGTAGCACTTTCACTATAATTTTATGTGTTTTTTAAAGATTTTTTAAAAATAAAATTGTGTTATTTGATTTGAAATAACAAAATGAAAACGAAAAACCTCACCTCTGTTTATCAATTGACCGCTTGCCACACATTATGGTACGAGAGTTTTTTGCTGTAGACTTCTTTTTATTGCGCAACTGCATTTACTTCTAGAACGTTGAGAAAAAGCTGTGAAACGGAAAAAAGATGACAATATACTTTAAAATTTTAAATTTGATTTAATTAACCTATCTAAGTCATTAAGACAATAAAAAAAATTATGGCTTTAGTTCTTTAGAATTTCGGAATATCATGGTTTAGTGCGTATAATAAGTGCGTTAATACTCAGCTATAATTTGCTTACGAATTTTAAACATTATATTAATTTGATAAAAAGCTGAATACAAAAATTTAACTATTTCATATTTGTATAAAGTTTTGGATATTATTATTTTAGCTGCAATCAAAAAATATTGTTCAGTCATAAAAGTGAAGAACAAAAAAATTTTTTGTGTTATCGAAGCAAGTAATAAATTTTCAGAATTGAAATAAAATATCAAATAAACTTTTTGCTAACTGATCTTCGCAAATACATTTCAACATGCACTGTTTGTTTTACCTGTTTGCCCTGTCTGTTTGCTACCTGTTTGTTTATGTCTGTTTTTTAATGATTTTTTGGGTTTGTATTGTATTTTTTTAATTAGAAATAAATAGTAATTATAGATTTTTGACAAATTCTAAGGATTTTTTGTCTTACTCATTTATTTCATTATACTTTCAATATAAAAAATTAAATTTAACTATTTAGACAATTTTTTTAACGCGGTTCCTTTGTATTTTTTCTTTGTGACACCTGCTTTTGAAAATTATAACGTTCGTTTTTTGGCTCAGCAATTTTTTAAAAAAATATCAGTGGTACCATAAAAATTACATAAAAAGTTTAGCTGGCCATTTTAACTGGCCCATATTTAACAAAGGTAGGACCTTAACCCGTTCCCGCAAAGGTCTTTTCCCCCGCTACAACCGTGAAACCTTCGTACGACAAAGGTAAAACCTTCGTCTCACGGTGGTGGTATTTTCGTATGACAAATGTCATACGTAAACCTTACCGCGGTAAGCTCTTCCCATGATGTAGGTTTTACTTCCGTCATACATAATTTTTTGAGCGCGAATAGTGCCCAGTGAGCGAGCAAATTGAAAAAGTTAAAGCGTTATGGTAGTAATATGCAAATTTTTGCAACATGAAATATCCTACGTAATACACTGTATCCGTGACAAAAATCTGCATATTGCCACCGTACCGCTTTAACCATTTCAATTTGCTCGCTCACTGGGCACTACTCGCGCGAAAAAATTAGGTATGACGAAAGTAGGACATAGGTCGCACGAACGTTTCACGGTTGTAACCAAAGAAAAGGCAATTACGGGAACGGGTTCAGGAATTATGAGTTTGTGAAAAACTTCATTTTAGGATTAATAATAGCATGATTTATGAATAATCACGACGGTTAATTCAATGTACACAAAGGTCCCGAAAAGATTTAAAAATAATTTGTATATGGCGTTGGTTAACCAAAAAAACACGATCATAATACACGAAAATAACATAAAATAATTTTTCTACAAAAATGCAGCTGGTTGTGCATATTTTTTTCTTCTTCATTTTTTTTCGGTCTTACAAATTCTTTTCAATTCTTCTTGAGACCTTTGTGTACAAAGAATTAACCGTCGTGATTCTCCATAATTAAAATTATTCAATCTAAAATAATTTAAAAGTGTTATATCCTAATAATAAATCGGTAAATTAAGACTTTTTTATGTTTCATGTATTAATTTTTTTCGCTTGAAAAGATCCTTTATGTAAACACATTTTCAAGAACGTCACCAAAAGTTAGAGCATAATATTGGTCATAAATCCCCAAGGTCTTAAACCTGTGGCTCGAATAGTTTTTGAGTATTGTCCAAAATAAAGCACTTTTGACCCGCAATACAAATTTTTGCAAAAACCGTAAACTTAAAACTTGACTTAGGTAGAACAAACATTACCCCCAACAAAATATATATTTTAAAGCACAAGAAAGTATGAGCAATCTACATAAAAAATTTTAGACGTCGTAAGGATTCATATGGTAAAAAGTTAGAAATATGGCTGATAAAATTGCCATTTTATCGAATTGATAATTGATAAAACTGGACATTTTAACTGATTCATATATAACAAAGGTAAGACGGTGTTAAAAAATTATGAATTTGTAAAGAACTACAATTTAAAATTAATAATAGCATGATTTATCACCTAATATAATGTACAAAGATCAGTTAAAATAGTATTTCACACAAAATAGTATTTTTTTAAATTAATAACGCTGGTTACTCACCATTTAAGACAGATACAGCGTTTTTGAAAATTCGTGCGAAATTCACCGCATAGACGGTGTAAAAAATTAATCAAAAAAAACTTTAAAACGTCAATTTAGATAAATCAACTGTTAAAATAAATTCAACACAAATTACTGCAAAACAAGCTGGCAATTAATGTTTGCTTTGAAAACTACATAGCTGAAGCAATTTTTAAAAAAATATCATTTTACTTGTCAAATACTGCAAAATTTAATAATGTGTTTTAGTTTTAACTATTTCAAAAATATTTCATTTTAAATAATTTTAATTGCTATTTTAAATAATTTAAAATATGTAAATAAAATTATTACTGAAACACAAAAATTGACATTTTAACAAAAAATCTATTTTCCAAACTGTTAAAAGAGCCAAAACTAAAACCTGACTGTCAGTTAATACATAAAACTTTTTACATATAATAACAAAGTTATTGTTTGTTTTATCTGCAGGAGTTATTGTAAATCTTTCGTGTAGCGTTTGACATTTACTAATAATTTTTTTCTTAAGGCTGATTCACACTTACGACAAAACGTCCTTTGTAGAAAGTCTTAAAGACTTTTGTCTTTTGGACTTTGTCCAAAGGACTTTTGTTCTTTGTCCAAAAAACAAACACAGCGTCAAAAAGTCCTTTGGATTCCCTTTGGACTTCTTCCAAAGGACAAATTTTAAGTAGCATTCATACTTCGTCCAAAGAAAAAAGTCCAAAGGACGTTTTGGCTTGTCCAAAGGACGTTTTGGCTTTTTTGAATTGTCCTTTGGGCTTTGTTCAAAGGAAGTTTTGTCTTAAGTATGAACCACCCTTTACTTGTAGTAAAGGCTGGTTTACTTACTCTACTTTAGCCTTTACTTAAAAAAGTCAAATCTTCTGCTGAAAATTGTATCAACAATTTTATTAAATTTTGTGCTAATAAACATAAATTAAATACTCTTTCGTTACAGCAATTCAAATCCCGTGCGCTGTTTATTATAGAAAATCGTATAAAATTTTTTAAAAACTACAATATTACTTATCCTGATGGTTTCTTTTGTGAATCAAAAGTAAAAAAACTTGCTAATATACTCCATAATAATTTTGTAGTTACTACTGTAGACAAAACTAATAATAATTTTGCTATTATTTGTAAAAAATACTATATCTTAGTTATGTGTGAAGAATTAGGTATAAAACTCTCTCAAAATGGTCAACTAAAAATACATGGTAACAAAGTATATAATTTTGAAAAGTACGGAGCAATGCTTAGCAGGGTTAGTTAAGCCTTCCATGTAAAAAAGGAGGTATGCTAAAACAAGATGTCGATGTTAAAGCACTGTAAGTTAAATTTTTCTAATAATGCGCAAGATAACCAATTTTTCGCCACTGAATCCGAGGTGCATTCCAGACAGGAACATTCAGCTGAGCTTCTTATATTAACGTTGAAGCAGTCAAGTATTGTTAGTTAGGTAGATGCAGCAAAGCCTGCATCACACGCAGATGTGATGCCAGATTTGGGATTGCCTTTTTTCGAAATTCTGACATGGAAATATTTTTTAATGAGTATAAAATTTTAAGTTATAAATTTAATTTGATTTTTCGGCTATTTTCTAATTTAATTTGATACCTTGATTGTTAATATTGGTGCAGTCTTTGTTGAGATATTGCGTTGTCTGTACAAAAAACTATCGATTTTTTCGCTAAAAAACCAAACGACGGCAGTGATTTGATTAAGTTTGTCCAACATTTTTTACTTACCTACACTTCGTATTTTTAGCGAAAAAATCGCGGGTTTTTTTGTACGGGAAACACAATATATCGAGAAATACTGCTCCAATCTTAACAATCTAGGTATCAAATTAAATTACAAAATAGCCGCTTTTTAAGTGCATTTTTGTAACTTAAATTTTTACACCCACTGAGCAATCTTTCTAGTAGAGAATTGTCGAATAAACTCATTTTTGGGGGGTCATATCTCCTGAACCAATGGAGATATTTTGATGAAAAAATTTTTGTGGGCTATTGGAGGCAGGGGTTATGTTTTTTTTTAAAAAATCAACGAAATCAAAGACAAAAGATTTGACCCCACACCGCACCTTTGAATCAAAAAGCAGAACAAAAGCCCGTAAACTATATCGAAGTAAGGTAGCATTTGGGCCCGGTTGCACCCCATAATTACTTAAGTTAAATAGACTACTTAAAGTGGCCGTGAATGTGTACATTTTATACAGATTCACCGCTACTTAAATATTCTACTTAATTTAAGTAGTTATGGTGCAACCGGGCCTCGGTGTTGCGTCCCATGTTTATGAAAAGCTATATTTCTAGTATGGCTATTCCATCCTTTTTCTCTGCTTCAGTCAAAACTGCCAAGGATACATGCATGCCAAATGTGCGTCGGAGGCAGAGCTACTTTTTGCAATTAAAGTTGTGTTTACGCTAGTGATGTTCCCCGGAGCTCCGAGCTCCGGAGCCCGGGGGCTGCTTTGCCCTATTTCGACACTAATTTCATGAATAATTAAAGAGTGATGGCAAAGATTATATTTTGTCAAAATTTTTATGTAAACTAAATTTTTTGCAAACCCTATTTAAATCAATAAAAACACTCTTACAAATACAAATGGAGTAATTTAAAATGTATTTCAAGCTTAAATAAACCTCTAATCGCTCATTTAAAGCTCCGGAGCTTAGCTTAGCTTAGCTTAGCTCATTTTAACAATGAAACACGAAAAAATCACTAGGCCATACAAATACCTTTTTTCCCCACCTAATCAAAAACTTCCTATGACTAACCATACTCTTATTTAAAACGACGCTTTAGTTAAGGTGTTATAAAAGGGATACCGGAGGTGATGTCCATTTCGACAGTCACAACATCTATATTTTTACCTTAATGAGGTTTTTAAATTATTAATCGAATGCTCGTTGGAAAAAAACTACCAAAGAATTCAGACTTTTTTTGACATTTATTGACGTTGTCCCAAAATTTTATTTTAAAAGTGTTTTTTTTTCTTCAAAATACTAAATGCACACGCTCTGGCGGATCTTTTGATATATTCAATGTCTAATGACTCCATTCCACAAATTAACGATATTTAGGAAAATTTTAAAATTTCTGTTGTTTTTTTTTGTTGACAAAATTGTTTTTTTTAACATTTTGTTTTTTTGATAAAAATTAAAAACTGTCAAAAAACCGAGTTTTTTAGTAGATATTTTTGTACCATAAATACCTCGATAAATACTTAAGCTCAAGACAAAAATTAAAAAAAAATCTAAAAGCTCGTTTGAAAGAGCAATTGATTGACAAATTCTTATTTCATTATAAAAACTTAACTGAGATTAAAATATAGATATTGTAATTTTTTGAAATTAACGCGAAATTTTTTATAACTAAGCTCGATGACTATAGAACTAAAGCTCGTTTTAAAGTGAGAGGATGATTTCTACACTTTTACAAGAATATAAAAATTCGTTTTAGTAAAAATAAATTTGGCCTAGTCTAGTCCTCTATCGCCAATGCTTTTGTAGACAATGGACCTACCCTTGATTTTTCGAGTTCTAAATTAATACTACTTTTATTTAAAGAATTGTTGAATGCTTTGAGTGTGTTAAGAATGGGATACTTCGTTAAAGCCTTGCTGATAGCAAACTTTGTTAAATATTTTTTGTTTGGAACTCTTTCGGACGAAACCTTTGACCGTTTCGTAGCAACTGACGACATTTTAACGTAATCAATGCTGTTTTCACGATATGCCAAAGAAAATAACGCCGCTTGAAATCCAGCGTTTAACCTATTCCACTTAATATTGACATTAAAAATAATTCGGAAAAAACTCAAAAATTAAGGAGCATTATATTGGAGGGTATAAATTTCAGATAAAATTTAAAGTCGGCCGCTAAGTTTTTCAACGCTAAGAATTGGAAAAATTTGGGTTTTTGCTTATGTCATAAAACGGAATGCTGGAGTTCACCGAAATTCACCAACAAATTTCACCGCGCTCCTCTCTCGCTAATCCGTTAACGCATCTTACTACTCCCGGATATGAATCCGTACTACTGTTTCACTTGCTGGCATTTTATTATGACGAATGCTTACTACTGTTTTACCGGCTGGCATCTTATTATGACAAGCGCGTCGGCGTTCGACACCGCAGGGTCGACGCGAGTCGCTCCGCTGCGCGCCAACCCGGACGCAAATCGATTGTACGAGGATTTGCTGGGCGACTATAACAAACTGGTACGGCCAGTTCACAACACCAGCGACACCCTTACGGTACGGTTCAAACTCACTCTGTCGCAATTGCTGGACGTGGTAAGTGAAACGAGAATATTGTCAATATAAAAAAATTAAAATTTCGAAAACTACTTTTATTATCATGGGTGGCGCGGGAGCGCCACGGGGCGATTTAGCCCCGTGGCGCCGCGCCAACCATAATTAGAGAACGTGGGTAAATTTTGAAATTCAGAACCTTCTTCTTCTTATTATTATTATTATTATTATTATTATTATTATTCCAACGCTCCATTCTTAAAAACGATATTCCTCATTCGTTACTGATTGATCAAAAATAAACATGGGCTCATTAGAAAGAAGAAGGAATTACGCAACTTTCTTAGGAAGCACTTTTTTCATTTAGGTCCTTGTTATCGATTTATTGATCAAAATAAAAAAATTGAAAAATAGACAAATAAAAACTCCCAACCGCACAATAACAGCCTTTTGGCAACAATAAGGATTGTACAGAGCAGACAACCAACATCCCCTCATAAAAACCGCACAAAAATAGCAGACCCGTTTTAATTGGTGGCAGAAACGGCACCAGTTCCCAGCGCCATCTGCTTCAACCGTGCGGAAAACGGCAAAAACAACAGAGTACTTTTTTTAATTCTTGCATTACTGATGACAAAATTAATTCAAAGTTTTATTTATTAAAAAATAATAATAAGCGTCGGTAGCGCGGGAGCGCCACGCGCCGGTAATCATCGGTGGTGCGGGGTGCCAACTGCAATTTAACCCACGGCACCGCGCCAACTATACTTAGAGAACGTGAGTAAATTTTGTTATTCATGTTCATCATCTTATTATTATTATTATTATTATTTTTACTTTAAAAATTATAATTGCAATCATTGGCGCACGGCATCGCACCAACAATATTTAGAGAACGTAGGTAAACTTTGTCTGGAGCGCAACTGCACCGCACTAACTATAATTAAACAACGTGGGTTAATTTTGTAATTTAAATTCATCTTCTTCTTCTTCTTATTTTTTATTTTATCTCGGCAACAGAATGATTATAAACATATGTCATTGCGCAGCTAAAACTATAGTTTATTAGGTTATTTTTTAATTTAATTCAAAAAAAGTGGTAGACTAGCCTTGAAAAATGCTCTAATAATAGAGCAGGAAAAAGGGGTGATTTTTCCCCGGGCGTATGTTTAGACAGAAAAGATGTAGACTAGTCTGAGATGGACATTATGTGGACTATAGGAAATTTGCATTTGGTTTTGCCAGCTGCTCACTAAATAAAAATTTCTACGATATGATAATGATTTGTTTATACATTGATCTAATCACACAGCACTGTTGCATTTTTTTTTAGTTTGATGAAATGTCAATTGAAAAAATCATACTCACAGCAATCTTTGACAAGCGCGAAATCGCCACTTTTTCAAATTTATAGTTGTTTCTTACACGTAAATTGTTTTATACTCATTGAGCAATCTTTTACGTACAGAATTGTCAAAAACGCCATTTTTGGCGGGTCATAACTCCTGAACCACTGGAGATATTTTGTTGAAAACATTTTTGTGGGCTATTGGGGGGAGGAGTAAAGTTTTCACAAAAATTATCAAAATCGAAGACAAAAAATTTGGCTCCGCACCGCACCTTTAAGATTTAAAAGTTAACCATAAATTTATAAAACAATTTATTGGGATTTTCACCCATTTATAACAAAAGTTCCAAGCTTTAACAATGTTGTTTGTTACAGAGATGGCAAGTGATAAAACCGATAATAATGAATTTTAAAAAAATTAAAATTGAGTACTGATAAAGTTTTTATAATAACTAAGAATTTCATATCAGTAATTTTAAAGTTTAAACTTTAGACAAGATATGTGATAAATTAAAAAGTTAACGATCAAATAAAGTTTAAGAACGTTTTGCCAAAACTTGGTGAATTTTTTGCGTGGTGTAGTGAGTGAGATGGATTTATGTCGGCTATTTTTCACTTGTGTCAGAAAGTTTTGTAATATTAAATTTTTCAAATTTAATAAAATAAATTAATTTATTTCAGCATGAAAAAAATCAAATTATGACAACAAATGTTTGGTTGCAGCATGTAAGTTTGAATATATTGTTTGTTTGCGATCGCGCTTATAACGTTTTTGCTTACTTTCTTTTGAAAAATTAAAACTAGCTAAGCTCGATGACTTGCACGATTGAATGGACCATTGAACAATGAAGCAATTTAAAATTTTGAACAAAAACTTATTTAAGCCTAAATATCATATTTTAACAATTATTTATTGAATTAATAAATTTGCTATCAATTTTTACGGGTAAAATTCACTGATTTTTGTACATTTTGTGAAAAGGCGGTATTTAATAAAAAATTCTGCGCCCCAATTCGTTGAAAAAACACATCATAACTGTGCAATTTTAATTGGTCCTTCTGCATACAATTTTACAAAGAAAATCATATGTCATCAGGAAGCGTCAAATTAAAAACCAAAACGTTTTAGACAGAAACACCTCTAAAACTTTACTTTGCAATAACATAGCATTTTCCAAACGGCACTAACTTTTTAAAAATATGATATATTTAATAATTTTGATATTCAAAGTTTAGATAATTTCGGTCCATAAATAAATTTTTTAGATTTTAAAGTACTACCATGCCCAGAAGTCCAATCCTGTTTATTTAAATGGCTAAAATATTACTGAAACTAAACAAGCCCTCTTAAAATTGTAAATTTAGTGCTGTTTATTTAAATTTTGTATAATTAATTCAAATTTTGCTTATGTTTACAGAAATTATCGCTTGTATCTAATTTAATTTTTACATTGCATTGAAGTTTGTGATTTAATTGACTTAATTTTTTAATGTATTTTTAAAAGTTGTAATCAATTCTTGTTGTGTTTTTATGTCTATTCAGGGTGTCGATTCAAAAAAGCAATTATTATTAAAAAGTCGATTTTTAATTATTTTTAAAGGCTCAAACATTATTAAAAAACTCTTAAATTACAATTTAATTTCCATTACTTCAATCATGAAATAAACACTTTTTTGTGGAAAAAATTTATCGTTTTAGATATTTGGTAAATGCAATTTATTTTCAACTAAAGGTCGATTTTAATCCTATATTCTGTTTATAAAATTAGTGTTATTTGCGAAATTACTACAATATCGCATAAATTTAAAATAAAAATAAGTTTTAATTATGTACACAACATAAATGATAATTAAAAACGGCATTTTTAGACTTGGACAGATTATAAATTACAGTGGAATCCTGGTGCATATGGGGGTGTTGAAGTCTTATATGTTCCATCTGAGCAAATTTGGTTACCTGATATTGTGTTGTATAACAAGTATTGTTATGATTATTTAATTACTAAAAAAACTATTTATTATTTTTTAGGTTAAGTGTAAAATTAAAATTAAAAAATGCCTGATGTTTATTTTACTATTTTTATAAAATTTTTCCAGACTTCTAAAACCGTTCAGCGTTTTTAAGGTAGAACTTCACAGTTTTTTTTTTGACGACAGATCTTTTTGAATTACGT